>JBAJHX010000039.1:18215208-18231431 GCA_037176925.1 Amniataba percoides | reverse complement strand
TGTCGTGCACAGACCAACCTGCCTCCCCCGCCAATCCAACCCAGAGTCCCCCTGGTTAAAGTTTATCCGTAGCAGCTCCTGACCTTGACCTCTGACCTCTGACCTACAGGAACTGATCTGCACTCAGTTTTCAGCGACTCTCGGAGCAAAGCTGTAAACTGTTGGGGAATTATTGGTCACAATCAAACAAAAGGTCACTTTCCTGTAAATGTGTGCCTCTCCTGTGGAAATATGTGATATCGAACACCAACAACACTGACTGGAAATCAATCAAGTGTGTTTGAATTGGACATGGTGGACATCCCAGCATAAAGTTGACCTTTTTCATGTGAGATCATTTTTGTAGTGACACGGAGTATGTGTTGAAAACCTGCAGTATATTTAGGAGCAAGAGACATCGGAATAGAGAGCATTTTAAAAGGAATGATAATCAGCCATAGCAACTCACTTGAGTATTTTCATTTTAAAGTATTTTTTATTACAGTTTCATGTCTTTGTCATACCAGTGTGAGCTGTACAATAGCTGTTCTATCACCAAATCGAACCCCGGGTCACTTTGGGTTTAAACACAGCGAGTGATCACTTTGCCTTGTTATGACTCCTTCTTCTTTGTTAACATGCTGCTTTTGCCTTTACAGAGCCTTCAGACGTGTGCTAGCTGTAGCCAACTGTCACAGTTGTTTCTCATCGTGTCTGCCCGGCACTCATGCCTGCGTTAAAAAGAACAAAATAAGCGCGTTCCCAGTGTTTAAGGAGTGTTTGCCAGTGAGTACAGTACAGACAAACAGCCACATTGAGACTGACAGATTGTAGCGACACAGCATTTAAGTATTGTTTGATATTAGACAGATTGATGCCTTTTTCTATGACACTTCTCTTAGTGTTTCACCATTACTCATTTAAATAGTAATCAAACCTTGGTCTTTCCCATGCTTCACGTTCTGGGAGCTGACTTTTAAAATCATTTTCCCACCGGTGGCCTCTGAGCAGCTCTGCTGGAGCAGGTGGGAGCGTTTAGTGCCTTGCTTAAGGGTGAAGAGTAACGCTGGCCGACAGTCAGAGCACGCCCACCTCTCGCCAGGTGGGTCAGGAGTCTAAAACCAACTTTGCAGTCACAATCTCAGTGCATTCGATTTGTTAAGACAGTAACAGCGAATGCACACAGAGAAAACTTCATCACCTGTGAATAAGATGAAAAGTACTTTATTGTGAAAGGCTGGTAAAGAATCCAGTAGCATGCCGCTCCAAGCTTACAAACTGCTGAATGACACTGAGGTGCTTGGACCCCCGTTATAGCTGCCTGCTGGTCTGGTCTGACCTGACTTTTGGCCTTGTTGACACGATGACCATTGTTAATGCTCAGGGTGGTAGACGAAGTGGACAACTGGCAAATTCTGTCCTGTAATCATTGGTAACTCGTCTTCAAACACTTCACAGCCACAGCTGATAGTAGTAGAGCTGATGCTTGTTGCGTAGATCATGTAGAAGCTTGCGCTCATGTAACATGTTGCACAGCAACTTTAAAACAAAAAAAATGGAGGGAAAAAAACAGGAAAAGGTGAAAAAATGCAAACAAAAGCACTACAGGAAACGTAGTTTTTCAAATAGTTTTCGGTTGGAATCGTCCATCTGCTTTGTTCTGTTTTACTCAGTCACCCTAATTTCATGGTATTTGGGAGCAATTTTGGTCCTTTTCTTCAAATACGTTGATGAAATTAGAGAGAAGTGTCATGTGGTATGTTAGGTAAGTGACCATGGACAGAGCGGTGCCAAACAGCGTTAGCAGGACAATCTGACAGTGTATAAGCTGACCTTTGAGTGTGTCTCGGGTCTGAAGCAGATTGCCTTCTCTGCCTGGTTCTGTTCTTTAGTTGACGCCACCATGTTTGTCTGAACCAATACCTGTCTGTCAGCATTAATAAATAAACATAAAATATGTTGGAGAAACAAGAGGGGTCTCTTACTTTTGATGTGTGTGTGTGCATTTACCACCCGACTGACTCACCAGTGAGAGAGTACTGGAGGAGGAATAGATGCAGTGCAGTGATCTCAACCTGCTGTCTTCAAGGTGTGTTTCCAGGATCCACTCTGTTCAAAGACCAGTAAATACAGTGATGGAAGATTAGATCTTTTACTGGGTATCTTACACTGATTTAAAAACACTACCGGTGAAAGTCCTGCTTTAATTCTACTTATGTATTATGTATTTGCAGTCAAATGTATTAAAAGTAAAAAACACTCATTCTGCATAAAACTGCCCTCCCATCTGTGACATTAATCAATTAATACTCATTTTGACTTTTTCTCCAATTTTTGCAGTTCATTTATAATTTGACCACTTTTGTCCTCAAACTGTCATTTAAACAAAAAATAAAATATAACAGCTCAACTGAAATGTAGCAATGCCCCCCCAAGACTGCATTTATACATGCCACCAGCAAAAAAAAAAAGTTTGGGATTCATTGTTCTTTAACAACCTACTATATGCTGTAGTATTTTATGTGCTCACCCCATGCATTTTAATCTTAACTTGTAACTCCAGCTGTCAGATAGATGTGGTGGCATAACTTTGATAATACTTCCCCCTGAAATGTGAAAGTATAAACTGCAGGTCATTTTCTCCCCTTGGGTGAAATGTCTGACTTTGGTCATCATCATGAGGATGACCTTTTTATCTTTTGGTGGAATACCTTCACTCATTGAAGAAACTGCCATGAAATTTAGCACCATAGAATGATAGTTCCCCCGAGGACAAAGTGCAATTAAGCATGCTAAATTAAGACAGTGACATTTTGCCTGCTAAAGCCTATTAACATTGTGATTCTGAGTGTGGTAGCATGCCTGCAAGAACTACATAAGAAGCTACAAAACAAGTCATTCTTTACTTTCATAGGTCATATTTATTCATATTAAGTGCTGAAAATAAATACAAAACATTTTTGGAACACATCTGGTAAAGTGACAAAGACCGGCTTCAGTCAAGTTTTACTCATCAGAAAAAGTTTCAAATTTATTTTTCCAGCTGCAGTTTGGAACTTATTTTTTAACCTCAGGTAGAATGTGTTTATCAGTGTCTCTGTCATAACAATCGAAGGATCGCAGATTCATTTACACATTTCCAAATGATTAAGAACAACCTTACGCTATGAACCGGAGAGTAAAACTGCTTCTGACCAGATCAGGAACTGGCAGCTTATGAAAACGGTTTCTTTGTGAGTGGATGTGATCTGGAGACCTCCAGCTGGAAGAGGACCGCTCATTTGTGGCGTGAATGAACATCAAATATGAGCAGGCATTGAAACGATGGCACACAATGTTATATGGATGACTCATGAATACATTTCATAAGTGCATTGCCATAAAATGAAAGGTTTTTAGCATCCAATTATCCAGACTGAGAATATATTGACTATCAATTCCAGTTCAACTTTAGCAATTAGTAGATTTGACACCACATTAGCATCTAAATGTTATGGCAACCGCACAGACACATGGATAAACTAACTATATTAGTAGCACATTCACACACCACATAAATAAACTAAACTGACGGAGGGTTAAACATGCACTCTGATACTCTACACAAGTAAATTAGCTGGGAACCTGCATATTCCTGGGTTAATTAGATTAAGTACAAGGGCCATAATTAATGAACTAGCTGAGACACAGTTGTGTATCGGAGTACTGAAGGCCTGTTTGTTGTGAATATGTCCCCTAGAAGGCACTGGCACTCTTTCTGATACTAGTAGTAAAAGGAGATTGTACTGCAAGAGACATTCAGTGCTAACAAAGGTCATTAAGATTTAACATCAACATTAATTTCTATGGAAAAAAACAAAAATGTAGACAAGATGGAGAGTGAGAAACTGAGGTGTGCGCTGTTTGACGAGACGACAGGCAGCCACTGGGAGAGATGAGCAGTAGTCCAGTAACGTCCATAAAAAGGACACAGATGAGCGTGTGTGTGTGTGTGTGTGTTTGCGGTGGAAGTAGTATGTGGAAGTGTTCAGTCATCTTCTGCATTAAGCTGCACTCAAAGGAAAGGTTTAGCATTTACATTTCTATGTTATGATACAGGAAGAAAATGGAGATTTTTTTGTGACTTTGACATTCACCTCTATGTTTCTGAAGAGATCTGAGAAGGCAAATGGTGTGTATGTTCCTGTCTGTGTGTGACCGAGTGTGTGTGTGTGTATGTGAGTGTGACAGGGTCGTTCAGTCATCCACTCCAATGTTGCGGAACAGGTAGGACATGGACTCTCCGTTGTGGATGCGGCGGATGGCCTCTGACAGGATCATAGAGATGTCGACTGTTTTGATCTTTGGACACTGGAGCTTCTGGAGCTCGTGGGGAATCGTGTTGGTCACCACCACCTGGAGGGGGGGGGGGAGAAATAAGAGATGGGAAACGTGAACACAGAACACTGTTACAGCTGAAGGAAAGATCTCAAAGCACACAGCCACCTCATCGATAGCCGACTCCTCGATGAACCTGGGCGCTTCAGAGGAGAGGATGCCGTGTGTTGCCATGACGAAGATCTTATAGGCCCCCCTTTCCTTCAGTGTCTCTGCTGCTGCCACAAAACTGTCGACATCGTCAATGATGTCATCCTATGGGGGGGAAAAAAAAGAGACCTACCTCAAAACGAGCTAATCAGCATTCAACCTGTAAATGTAGCATGTTGGCCTGCAGGGAGGACGTGCCATCACACGTCTGCCCTGTTCACTCACTCATTAATGAGGGTCCTGATAAGTGTTTACATTATTTCTTTATGCATCATCAGTGTTACATGCATTTTCACCAGGGATTTAAATGTGATAATAATTGTTAATAATTGTAATAGTTTTGCTCAAGTAAAAGTACTGTTATTAATTCAAGGTCTGTAGAGATGTAAAGTAAAAAGTAAGTAAGAAAATGTACAATCGTGTACATACAAAAGACTTAAAACTCATGAGACCTAAGTGGTTGTCATTTTTTAAGTTATGGTGCTTCAAATGCACTCAAGAACTTTCCCTGTAATTACTATGTCGATCTTTTCCTATTAAACAGACTAAATGTGGAATACAGCGTAGGGCAGACATCTTTTTTAGATCCTGCTCTGCCCTGCTGCTTCTCTGCTGAGGATGCTCATTTGACCCCTTTTTCGTTCTCAGCTTAATGTGATTCTTGGCATTAATCTGTGGCTCAATTAAAGTGAAGTGAAGTACAATACTTGAGATGAAAAATAATGGAGAAGTAAAATGAACGATTTCTAATAGTGTTCAAACAAATCAAACGTGCTCTCACCACTATGATGGCGATGCGTCCTCCTACATCTCCTACCACAGTGATGGGAGGCTTCTCTTTAGGGATCAACACTGCAAACAGAAACATGAGGATAGAGAGAGCAATCGTGAGAACTACTGCGTTGCAGCTCATATTATTAAAAAGCAGAATTTGTCTATGTCCACATTTGTAATTACTATTCTTTCTTATTACTATTAGTATTTACTGTTGTGCATTAGTGTTTGTGTGTGCTTCATTACATGGTATCTCCATGCTGGGGTGAATGGCTCCGGTGGTCTTGACGGTGGGTGGGGAGTGTCGCCCGTCCACCTGGTCCGACTCTGCGTCCTGAGCCTCACCATGGATCACCGCGATGCCCAGACGCAGCCGTTCTGCAAATGACTGAGCCCTGCACAGCACGACAGACACTCTGTTCATAACAAATCATTTCTTCATGTGAAGCCTCAAGGCTTAAGAGGAAGTAGTACATGTCACTGTATGAAAGAAAGTTCTGACTTTAGCTCCCCCTGGTGGGAATGTTAAAAAAAGGCACTGTGGCAGACAAACAAGTTGGATGAAAGTTTGGAAGGGAACAGATGGTGAGGACAACCCCAAAGGTTCACGTTTAACATGCTAGTTAGCTATACAGTGAAAGGGGACAAAGCATACCTTTTGGCGGAGGCTGGGGATTTGGCCACAATCACAGCATTTCTGTAGTCAGGGATCTGAAAGTTCATAGAACATTAACATTAACATTAACATGTAAATTAATTGTGAAATTTTAATACAACCAGCAACCCCTCTAACAGTGTTTGTCTAAATATAGCTTAGCAAATGTAACCAGGCGATGCCATTCCCCTGGCCACAGCTCAACATGTGGAGAGATCCAGTGTGTTTATCTGCTCTAGCGTAAGCTGCAAAGCTTAGCATGTCCGGCTAACTAGCTTACCACAGTGGTAACCCAGCATTATTTCCAAAGCCAGCTGCATACCAAATTTTTTGTGGTTACAGGTTACATAATAAAAAAAAAGGCCCCACTCATGACTAACACATCCACTGTGTAGTATTCAGCAAATGGAGAGCTGGACCTGGATGATTGTAGGCAGCTGATCTCCTCTGTATCAGATCTGGTGAAGCAACTCGAGCCAACGAGTTTATTGGTGTTAGCTTTACGTTTGCTCAGCTTCTGTTTGAAATCACAGAGCCACTGTTTCAAAAATGACTTAATGACTTTTTATGGTAAATCTGTTGGCGTCATCGCTGTAAGCTCTGTATGTGCCATACGGGAAAACCATGACAGGCACTGTAACAATAACCAAGGGGTGAACACAAACAATGGTCATGTTAATGTGTCATAGAAGAGAGGGGACAAAGGAGACAAGTTTCATACACTGCAATGCAGTATATGCAAAAACAATATGCAAACCATGGTGTGTGTGTGTGTGTGTGTGTGTGTGTGTGTGTGTTTTCACCTCTTCCTGTATGTACTGCAGCAGGAAGGGCGAGGCTCTCAGATTGTCCACTGGGATGTTGAAGAAGCCTTGAATCTCCTTCTGATGGAGGTCCATGGTGATCAGGTGGGTGAGACCTATGCAAACAGTAACAACAACGTGTAAAATGTGCAGGAATCGCCACACACATGGAAACGTATGTTCTGTTTCTCAGCTTCACCTTTCGTGTGTGTCAAACATCCTGTTAATAACATGCTACAATCTGTGATGTTTGACAGCAGACAGACACGTACAGGAAAGACGAGTTTCTGACTCATCACCCATCCTGTTTAGTTCTGTAAAGGAACCCTCTCCCACGTACCAGCTTTACACATCATAGAGGCAATAAGCTTGGAGACGATGGAGCCCCTCTTCCTCATCTTGCACTGCTTGCTGTAGGGGAAGTAGGGGAGGACGCCTGTGATGCTTCTGGCACAGGATGTCCTGCACGCGTACACCAAGATCAGCATCTCCATTATGGTGGTGTTCACATCCCTGATGCAGGAGGAGGGGGGGAGCAGTATTGACAAAATGTAATAAGAGAGATGTTTTAGGGGAAAACTCTGTTGAAATGTTCAATTGTGAGTGTGTTCTTTCTTACTTGGACACTGTCTGGATCACAAAGACATCTTTGCCTCGCACCGACTCTTGGATCTGCACCCGCGTTTCTATGGAAACAAACAGTACGTGAGAACAGGAGAGCAGCAGGAAAATGTGTGTGCACACATAAACACACATTCATGCACCCGATCCTAACTCATAACAAAGCCTGTACGCCCTGTCAGCTTCATTAGAGAGCTATCTGAGCCCTTTGTGCTCCCCCCACCCCCAAACAGGGTGAAACTGTAGATACTAGCCTTCCAAAAATGTGCCTCCCACAGAAAAGATGAGAAAACAAAACATTTCCTAGGCAGAGCCAAACATCCAGCAGAAACACAGATGTGTTTTGTGTGAGTTTGATCGTTGATGCAAAGCAGCAGTTTGGGAGCAAAGAGACTGAAACTGACTGAATATTCATGTTGTGGAAAACAATTAAATCTACCTCTACAGTTTAATAATCCAACTGTGACTGTAGCACAGAATAATTAAAAAAAAGGGAGAGGAGTAGTTTTCCTTGATTTGACCAATTATCTTCATTTAACAATTTTAGTAGTAGTTGTCTGCCTTTCAGACAGTTAAACTTCTCAGTAAACTGCAGAAATGACTCCATCTGTATATTAAACTTGAGGAATGTAATCTACCACCCTGAATATTTGCTCTTTGTTTTGTCTATCTTGCATCAGCACTGTGTGATAACGCAGGTGCAAGCATGAACTGTGTGAAAAGTCTTCTTAGCCTTCTGGCAAACACATTGTACTGACCAGCTATATTATAGGAAGCACACACGCTGACATTGTGGAAAAGGTATCACTACATTACAAAACAAAACATTTTCTACCTAACCATCTCCTCTCCTGCACTTTGCAACAAAAAACTGTTCTCTTCCTTTTTTTACTAACCCTGCCAGAAAGAGTCACCACAGTCAGTTTACTAAAAAAAAAGTATCCAGAACATTATTACACAGTTATTTATCATATGAAACATAAACTGGACTTTGTTATGTAAATTGGGTGAGAATGTATTTACAGAAAGCTAACTGTATAAACCGAGATCTTTGAGCAACACCTGAGTTAACACTTGCCCCTTATGAGACAATGAGCTTCTTAGCTTTGGTGGCTTGCAGCACTGCTGAGACTCACTAAAAAATCTGTTCATAATTTAGGTCAATATTATCACAACATCTTTTTTATTTATGTAAGGAACATTAACATTTACATTAAGCATTGTGTATCTTTCATTATTACAGATGAGGATTTCTTCACAGTTCTTTATCAAAACCACCATGATGCCCATAAATAAAACTATGGAGATACATGAAAAGTGTGTGGAGATGTTCATAGATTAAACCAAGAAATTTGCAGCCAACACTGGTACAGACAACAGCCTATTTCATCCACTTACTTCCTGCCGAACTGTTTTTGATTTACACACATATTACAAATTCACACACTTTACCATTTAACAGTTAACGTAGTAACACAGGGAAAGTGTAATCATTTATCTGTGTGTGTCTGTGTGTGTGTGCGCGTGTATGTATGTAACTGACTATCTGTACCACAAGGTTTGTGTATTTTGTGCATTATTATTCACAATCTAAAATACTAAATACTAGTAAATACTCCCAATTCTAGTATAATAAATATTCCAACTGGGAGGACTTCTTTACAACACTTTGAGCCATATAAATTGAACGAATTACAGATAACCTGAAAGTCTCATTTCATCTGATGATTTCTGTCCTTTGTTTACATGTATGGTCTGTTTCTTTTACTGTGCACAGGCCTCTGTAGCAAGTGCCTGAATTGACTGCTTGATATCTTCACATGTACGATGAGTTGCTCCCTGCAGGCGTCATCTCACCTCTGTTAGCTTCCTGGTACACCTGCACCTTGCCAAGCTCCACCCCTAACCGCCTGAGAGGGAGACAAAGAGTAAGGAGAGAACAGTTAGGTCAGGTTTTCATAGTCTGTAAAAGTGAGAATCCTGTTGTTGGCAAGAATGGTAAAAAACTGCTTATGCCACAAGTTATAGAGCTGATGTTCATTTATATTCACACAGAAAGAAGAAAAGCAAAAAAAGCAACACTTGTTATTTTCTCAATAACAAGACAAGAAACGTATAAAAAAAGGAAAACTACACATAATTATGCCCTTTAATTACAGACTAATTTATTTGTCGTTACATTGAATTTTTGTGGTTTTTGAATGTTTTGTACACATACAACCCCATGAAATATGACAATGTTAATTCATCATTTAACTTTTAAAAGGGTGGTTTCGGACGGTACGCTCAGTAATTAAGTATCACTGGATTTATATAATTTTAGCTGCAGGGACAATATTCTAACTGAGCTGCCACTATGTGACTGTTGACATTTTACTTCTTTTTGGCAAAGACAAGAGATTGTTTCTCCTCAGTGTCAAATGTGCTGGAGCTTGGCTTACAGGTCACTCATTGCTTGTAGAAGGTATATTGTTTTCAATTTGAAGAATCTAAACCCATCCTCTGTCTCTTTCTAGCTTGAGGATTTGACTTAAAAAGTAATATAAATGACTTTAAGAGGTTCTAAAAACAACTTCTTAAGGTGATATTCTGTAATTGCTTATGTTGCATTACTGACCTTCCTGAATTCAACTTCATAATTGGCAATTAGCTAGTCTCTTTATCATCAACAAATGTGTGGTGAAGTACTGTGTGATGAGCATGTGATATTAAGCTATTTGTCAGAGCATTTTGTTTCTCAGGTCCCAAGTTTTGTACATACTTACAACATGTTGGTTATAACTAATATGTTATTTGTTGACTTTTGTTTGTCTTAGTGTAATCTTATCTAGCCACCCAGTTTTGAGGTTAAACATGGTTGTTCAGTGGGTGACTGAAGGTCAGGGTGGGTGAGTCAGATAGTTTTGTGTTTGAGTGAGTGGGTGACAGAAAAAAAAGATAAGGGAGACGTACATCTGTACTACTCTGTGATGAATTTAATTTTTTTTAACAAAAATGTTTTCAGATGCTCAGGAAACACTATTTTTCTTTGCATTGTGTTTTCTCTGACAATGTTTAATATTTGACAAGAATGGAAAGAAGAATACAAAGCTAAATAGGAGAAACTTTACAACAAAAAACGTTTCTCTTCCTTTTTATACGGACTCGAGTCGCCACAGACAGTTTATTAAAAAGTGTATCCAGAACATTATTACACAATTATATATTACATGAAACATAAACTTGAAACATTCAGTGTGTGCTACACACACTGAATGTTTCACTCTTGCTGTATTGGAATTGGCCAGACTAGCATTAGCTTATATTGAATGTTGTTACTAACTGGAGTGGGGGAGGGAAACAATATGTAGTCTCATGCCAAGCTGCAGGAAATACATTGACAGTGTGAAGAAGATAATCGCTTATTTTTGCTGTATCATAACTGTCTTTTTGTGGAGCTTTGCCATGCCTTTGAGTGCTAGCTCCGGTTGGTCATATTGTAAACACTATGCATGCGTTGATGGATGCAAAACCAGCGATTCAGACGTGTGCAGACAAACTTAGCTTTCAAGGAGAATAACTGGAAAGCATGTTTCTTAACAAATGTTGCCGGTTGCCGATCTGTCTCTGTGCATGTGTGTGCAATGAGATATAAACACCTCCTGAACTCACTCTGCAATCCTCTTGCCCAGCTCGCGGCTGGAGGGGTGCGAGTTGGCAGTGAAGATGACCAGGCCGCCCTTGGTGTGGTTCATGTCTCTGAGGTCTCGGCCGCTGCTCTCCCCACACTCAGGCAGTGGATCCCTGGGCACCCACGCTGCGCTGAGCCCTTCCTGCAGCGGAGCAAAGGGAACAATTATTTCCTTTAAAGTCTGGTATGTGTCAACCCCTGTAGCTCAAGCAGGGAAAAAGAAGCAGTTTTCACCACTTTTCTCAGTCTTGGCTGCCTTAAAGTTACAAACAACCACCAACAGCAGTAGACTGCTCCTTTCAAGCGACCTTCATCTAAAAAAATTTGATTGAGACAAACGTCCTGAGTTATTTCTGAACTTCCTGCATACAGTGATGTGGAGTTCTCCTTTTTGATAGAGAGAAAGCGCCATCTCACCACACACAATTTGAACTGTACCACCTAATTTATAAACAAATGAAAATCCAAAAAGAAAAACAAAACTGCTCAAACTTCACTGCAAACTGATTGTAGCAGTCTTAAATTTCCATTCTCAATATACCAGGTGTTTCTCCTAAAGCCTTTGAGGAGCAGATGGCTTTCCTCCTTTACGAATAAAATAAAGGAATAAAAGAACTCCAGCGGGGGCAAATGTGCAGGTTTAGTTATGATTAATATCCTGTAACTAGATGTATGACAACTACCGCTGATGCCAATCTGAACACACCAGACACATCACAACAGACCGGCTCATATAGTATAGTATAAGTAAGTCTAAGAGTGCAGGGGTCACATTTTTTTATTTTGATTGTGACAGGCTGTCGGTCTCTGCATCATCCTCCCCTCATCAGCAAAACCATAAAAACATGAAATATTAATCTTTCAAAAAGTTTAATCTTTTTTAACATACTTCTCTTTGAACTGCTTCAATGTCGCTTAAGAGTTGATGATAGTCTGTCATTCTCCATAACTTGGTAGCTTATTGTACAGTCTGTTGTTATGCCTCAGGAGGCTGTGTGTTTGTGTGGTAGCAAAACAGTCTACAGGAAGAGGTTTACATGAACCTGTCTGCTCTTATACACACACACACACACTCTCTCTCTCTCTCACTCTCACTCACACACACACACACACGCTTGATGAGGTTTTAGGAACAATAACACAAAGGCTAAGCTGTAACTAGACGCTACATTCAACCATGTGCAACTTAAAATAGCTGTAAGTAGGTAAATATTATCCTGGACGTGTATGTGAGCAGGGCGAAGGTCCTGAGGGTGTTTTTTCTTTTCTCTGGGCCTAACTCGTGTGTTGAACAGAAGAGCTCTTTCGTTCACCCCAACTATCAACACGGTCACGACATTTAGCTTCCTCATGTTGCTAAGCTAACGGGACAACACCGAGTTTGGCCGTTGACGACGCCTTGTGTTACCCAGCGTGAGCCTGACAACAAAGTATTAATCTGTGTTCACTCAAACCACGGTTATAAGGGCCAACAAAAAAGCAGCTGGATGAGTAAAGTCCCCTGAACGCCTGCTAATATTAAATGTTTATCAGAGACATCATGAAGCAGCTAACGCCACAGCAAGCTAAAAATAATCCCGCTGATTTTTCACGGTGACGCAAGTCTTTCCGCCTAGCGACGAGAAAACAGAGCGACAAGCAGCACATGAAACAAAGCACAATAAGGCTCCTCACCAGCTTGTGTATTGGGTCCGGTTACAAAGTGCAACCAACAGTATTTGAATGAGAAAGACTCCTGCTCTTTTCTACCTGCTCCTCTTCCCTCCGGCTGCCTGCGGCGGTCGGTGCGAGATGGACACGAGAGCTCGACCAATCACATGAGGGGGAATCGAAAAGAGGCGGTGTCGAGGCGCATTCAAGTGCTGTTTGTAAAAAGAAATACGTGATTTGTTGAGATGTCTCGAGTGATATTCAAGGTCGACACTTGCACACATTATATTTCACGCTTTGCGTGTGTGTACATTTCTACATCAGTTTTACTTTTACATGACCAGCTTTATCCACTGTTACACTGAGGTAAACTCGTGCGCTCAATTTCTGAAGGCCCTGAACTCAACCTTTTAATGATTCGAAAGTGAACCATCATTGTTGGAAAACAAATAAAGTTTTTGTTAATCAGGTTTTTCTGTCTGTATCTTTCTCATCTCATCTCATCTCTTTTTTGTTGTTTATTCATGCTGATGTGCTGACTGATAACCACTTAGTATAACTACAGGTTAATGCTTATTTCAGATGGCACTGGTTTTATTACAATGGACACAGAAAGACACGTGTTTTCATTCAACGGCGCTCTTTTTCACTGTGACTTCATCATTTAAAAAACAAGTCTAGCAGCCCTCCTGGGAGGTGTATGCTCTGTGACAGGCCACTTGAGGGCAGTGTGTTTTTCTGGATGCTCCACACAACATTGTTTTTGCTTCCAGCACCACAACAACTGCCACCCATCATAAAGCCATCTGAGCAGTTCATCTCCTGCTGCTCCTTCTTTTTTTTTCTCCCAGACTTCTTTCATCTGCTTGGACAGTTTCTGTCTTGTTTGCCGTGTTTAATTGATTGTGTGATAAAGAGATAAGATAAAAAAAGAATAAAACAACTATTTAAAAGAGACATTCAATAATAGAGATGAAATAAACATAAAAATACAAAAAAATAATATGTACAATAAATAGTAAATAGTAATAATAAGGGAATAAAAGAAAGAAACAGTATTTATATACACAGATGTGTGTGCAATCATGTGTACATACAGACATCTCTCTTAGAGCTTAGAAAAGTATCATATGTATAAAGCATATCACTTCCTCTATCACCATAACACACAACACACACACACAGAGATACTTTGAGTGACTAAGTGGCTCATAAATCTACAGTTGGACATCCTGTTTATTGAATCATGTCTTGAGCCAACTGAACAATAGCAGAGGAAAGGAAGGGAGAAATGGCTGTGGGTGGACTGGTGCAGGTAAAACTCTCTCTGAAATTAAGCATCAATATATATCAAGCATTAGTGTTTACACTGCTCCAGGGTAGTGAGCAGCGTTTGCATTAACAGAGACAGATTTATAAATACTCTCTAACTACCATATGGGCTACTCTTCAGTGTTCTTACATAATTCACTGAATTTGTGGAGGAGGCAGAGAGCAGCATCCAAGCACTGCACACTGCCCACACACACGCGCACACACACACGCACATAAACACACACAATGGAGAGGAGAGTTGAAAATCTGGAGGAGGTTGGACAGAGAGAGAAGACAAGTTCGATGTTGCAGTTTGAAGTCAGGGTCAAATTCTCTGATATGCGCTCCTGTCTCTAATTGTCTCCAGGACTGCAGCATATGTGTGCTCACTGCAGGCTATACAGCTCTGTGGCAGACTAAAGTCAATATTAATATGATATAAAGACTGTGTTCTTACTTTCAAATGGAATTTAAACAAAACGTTGAACAGTTTTCTTGCTGAGAGTTTCATCAGGTGACTGATAGCACCCTCATGTCTTTATGAAGCTAGCAGTTGATATGGAGCTACAGTGTAATCATGAGAGTGGTATGAATCTTCACAGCCCACTCTCGGTGAGAAAGGGAATACACTTATTTCCCAAAATGTTGAGCTATTTCTTATAATAGGCCACAGAAAACACACTAAAAACATAGGAAATGCATTTATTTATTCATATCTATAGAACACATTTTTGCTAATTGAAATATTGTGAACATTTTTCAGGTGATTAAATTAATTAATTTAATTAATCAACTTGCACAATTATTGCCATTAATATTGCCTTTTCAAAGCAGTGTGAGATACTGCACAGGTTAATTTGCTTCTAAAATATCCACTTCAGTGTGACTCAATGACAAAGCAGAGATGGGAATGAGATGCTGATGGGAATGTCTCCAGGCAGGACCTATAATGTCATAAAATTAAGAAATTAGATTTCTTTCTGCCACATGTGAGATATCAGCCATCTAATACTGTCCAGATCTCCTGCAATAGGAAGGCTAATGTCACTGCCCTTTACCCACGCCAGCTGCAGCAGTTGTCGGCCCACCACTTTGGTCCAGACTGAAAAATCTGAGCAGCTATTGGATGGATTGTTGAATTTTGTACAGATATCCAGACGATACATCCTACTGACTCTGGTGATTGCCTTACTTAAATGCCACCATGAGGCTGACATTTTGTTTTTTTTTTGTAGTTTGAGTAAATTAAATATTGACATTAAATTCCACACACATTCATGTCGCTATTAGAAGGAAATCAAATTTTCATTTTGTTTTTACTTTGGTTTGGTTTATGACTAAAAACCTGCAAATGAGCAAATGACTTTCCCATCGGCCTCTGCTGTGTGTGCTGTGTGTTCAGAGCAGATTACTGACATGCTACATTTAGACAATGAACAGCAAACATCAGCATGTCAGTACTGTTATTGTGAACATGTAGTTAGATCCTCCCAAAGCTGCACATCTGCTGGCTGGTGTAATAGCATGTAGCACTGCTGACATGTCAGCACCATAGGAAAAAAGGAAAAACGAGGATTCCTGGATACCCCCCTGCTGAGGGGGAGAGAGGCAGGTGTGTCTTTAAAAACGATGCAGAGCACCATGTGAAACCACCTCAGACCACCTGCACTCACTGTAATGGAGTACATCACTGACTGTAATGGAGTACATCACTCACTGTAATGGAGTACATCACTGACTGTAATGGAGTACATCACTCACTGTAATGGAGTACATCACTCACTGGAGTACATCACTGACTGTAATGGAGTAGATCTCACTCTGAGACATGATGCAGGTGTGGCTAAAACAGCCTCATCAAACTGCTTGGAGCCAGAGAGGAGAGGAGAGATGGGCGCGCTGTTTATCCACTTTGTCTGTGTCTTTCTTGGCAGCTGAAGAAATCTCTGCAGCCTCCGAAGGAGAGAGAGGGGGGGGGGGGGGTGTTGGCAGAAACGGAGCCAGGGAGAGATGAGAAAGGAGGCGGGAGAGCACCGCGCTCCTGGTCCGCCCCCAAGTTGCAGCACGAGCCATTTAGCGCTACGAGCCGGGCCAGCTGTAGAGCGCGCGGGCGCGTGTACGTGCCCCCCTCCTCTCTCCCTCCCTCTCTCTCTCTCTCTCTCTCTCTCTCTCTCTCTTAGCACCCCTGCCCCCACGCGGAGAAAATCATTACCAAACAGAGCGCCGGAGC
>JBAJHX010000039.1:18187838-18215108 GCA_037176925.1 Amniataba percoides | reverse complement strand
CTCTCTCTCTCTCTCTCTCTCTCTTAGCACCCCTGCCCCCACGCGGAGAAAATCATTACCAAACAGAGCGCCGGAGCGCACGCGGAGCGATGGCTGCAGCAGTGCTGGATTGTGTTTACGACGCAGAGCACGAGAGCGGCACAACCGCGCGCGCACGACGCCTCAGCGCGCTGGCTTCAGTCTGACGCGCGAGCGAAGCCGCCAGTGTCTCCGTCGGAGCGCAGCAGCAGAGGGGGAGCAGCCTCCGGCCCGCAGCCCGATGAGCGGCCGCTCACCTCCACCCCGCCAGGCTCACGCGCGCGACGCCGCCGTCACTGGGATCTAACGCGGCCCGGCGTCCTCCGGTCCGTCCCCGTCCGGGGGAACCCGAGAGCATCCCTCCATCACATCCCTCCATCACACCCGCTCCTCCGCTCCCTCTCCCCCCGCTCCGCCCCTCAGCCCCGGCGTATGCCTCAGCGTTAGGCAGGGTGGGGGGCTCGTCTTGTCAGGGAGCAGAGGTGGTGTGGGGGGTGTGTGTGGGGTGGGGGGGGGAGCGGAGGGAGGCTCGCTCGTAGCCTCCGCGGAGAGGCTGAAGCGCCGCTGTGTCGGAGGATGCTGGAGTAGAGCGGCTCAGAGAAGATGGGGAAGGACCAGGAACTGCTGCAGGCGGTGAAGACCGAGGACCTGCTCACCGTGCAGAAGCTGCTGCAGAGGCCGCGGCCGGGGAAAGCAAGTAAGACACCGAGTCTGCTCTGTGCTGCCTCACGGAGAATGACACCGAGACTCACATACCTTCGCTGGCTGAAGGCTACTGTAAGGCCTGTGATGGTGATGATGATGGTGTGTGTGTGTGTGTGTGAGAGAGAGAGAGAGAGAGAGATGGAGAGAGAGGAGGGGTTGAATGCATCTGGGTGTATCAGAGGAGATTAGTGGTGTGATTGGAGACTGACAGCCTGTCTTGAGACCCCTGTCTGAGAGCACTGCAGCAGAGAGAGAGAGAGAGAGAGAGGGGGGGAGATGGGAAGAATAGGAGAATGGGGGGGGGGTGCATTTGGATGAGAGCTCTGTGTGACCCCCCTCTTGCAAGTTAGAGAGATGATGCCAGCTGTGGTGGTTCAGGTTGGACATCACAGGGAACTAGAGCTGTGCTCTGTTTGGTTCCCTTCAACCCCCCCTCCCCCTCTTTGTACATCTAACTCCTCTTCTAATTGTTTATTTTCTGCAGGCATTATAGCACTACAACATCCAACAGTGTTTCTCTCTCCACAGCCCACTCTAATGTGTGGGCACCACAGAGTGAAGCCAGGGAGAGCTGCAGATAGATCGTTCTGGTAGCTGCCATACTTCTACTGAGAAAGAACAGGCTGATCAACACGCAGGGAACGATCCTGTAGAGGCCCTGACTGCATTTTAAAAAACAAAACTATCCCTTTTTTTGCAGCTGGATCAGCTCCGGCCCCCGCGTCACACGATCAGTGCTCCTCACTATCCAGTTGCTAAAAGTCAGGCAGGTCTGCAGCATCAGACCCGGGGCCCTCACTGGAAAGGCTCCAAGCAGCAGGTGGGCCTCATCTGAACAAAAGGTGCCGGTGTCGATGACAAATAATGGTCCAGTGACTTTATGATTTCAGTTTAAATTATCCTGCAAAACTAGAGCTCTGTTCTCATTCATTTGCGCGTTTGACCAAAAATCATCAACACCTCTCTTTTTCGACTCCCTCGCTTTAAAGACCTGACGCACCCACACAGGTGTTCTCGATTATTCTGACTAATAAGACCTGTGCCACAGCTGCAGAGGGCTTTTAATTGAATCTTTTATGTGCCCATAAAAGATTCAATGCAGGGTCAATAGAAGTTTTGTGGTCTGGGCTAAATAGTGGAGCCTTCTCCTGTAATTTCTCCAGAATAGGACTGAATGTAAACACATGACTTGAGAAAATGCAGAAAAATAATAAATAAGTCATTCTAGATCTGTAGAGATGACGAGGCTACTGATCATACACGCTTTGACACGTCTCTGGGTGCGACTGCTCATCTGAATGAAGTTAGAGGGGAGAAAACATTCAGCCGCACGCAAAACATCCCTTTTGACTTGGACTTGCTCAGTGCAAGTCAAAAGGCCGGGCTGACGTGTACGCCGCGAAATGCCACAGATGGCAAAGCTCACCGCGCAGGGCTCAGTGAAGTTCAGCACATGGCCCCGAAACAGTTTGTAGGGATCAGCGGGGAGCACTGCATGCTGGTGTCTGCGGGCTACAGCGGAGCCAAGCACGTACAGGAAACCCCTCGGATTAAAGACAGTCTGCACACCACCGTCTAGTGCAAAAAAACAGGCATCCCATTACTGAAAAAGAGAGAAAAAGGGTCCAGTACGTTCAGGTAGTGGCCGAAACAGGGTCTGTTGAACACAAAATGAAAATCTCTTGGTGCATCAGGTTCAGAGGACAGGTAAGCCCTCAGACACGTTTTTCTTGGCAACACACGGCGGCTTGCAGTGCACAGTCGTGCACCAGATTTAAAGCCAATCCTCAGCAGATCGCAGCGCATGCACACGGCAACTAAAGCAGGAGATTGTGCAGGTGAAAGAGGCAGCGTAGCTCCACAGTGGGTGCTGCTTATCAACACAGAGAAGGTGCCCTCTGCTCTTTGCTCTCTATATGTTCAGCTGCATACAATACAATCCCTTAAGGAGTCATTAATGTGTCAATTAAGGAAGAGATTGTCTTGTCAAAACAAAACCTCTGGGCCTTGTCAGAGTCTTACACACACCAGGCTGAAGCAACAGAGAATCCACTAAACTACCAAATAAAGTTAAAAGCACTTCCGACTCGAGCAGCTGCAACAGTAAAATACTGCAACCATATTGATGCATGAGTGTTAACAATCTAATAATGTGATCATCACAGAGAGCATTGTTCTGCAGATTGAGAAAACATACTTTTAAAGCTTTTCATGAACACAATTTTATTGTATTTAAGAGGAAGGCAAGACAAGTACCTCTACCACCACTGCAAAACGGGTGGACAAAATAACTGGAACACCTTACAGGGCAATAATTGGATGCAACAAATACTACCTTTGCAAATGACATAAAGGTGACTCAACATGTGTCTGACACAAGCTGAAGGCAAATAATTATTTTCATATTCGGGTCAATTTATGTATATGTAGGCCTATTCTAGCATTTTCAGACTTAGACCAACAAAATAGATGAATAAAAGGCTCAAAACTACACCAGGATTGTATTCATGTTCATAAATAAGATGATGACACTTCATTTCATGCCTCCGTAGTTTCAGCATCATTTCCCCTAGGAGTTTTCTTGTGTGATATGTAATCTGGTACTAATTAGTTAATTCATCAGTCAGCTGATTTGTCGTTGGATGTCCAGAGGATATTTCTTCAAATAAAACACAATCTAACAGCTAACAAATGAAAGCGCGAGTGTGTCTGCGTTTCACTGTCAGGTATTCCCGCTGCTTTGTCTCCTCCCCGTGTACTCAGTCGAGCAGCGCGCAGGCGGACGCGTTGGACAATCGATCATTCATCTGGTGTCTAATGACACAGGCTGCCATCGCTCCTCTATAAACACTTAATCACTCGTCACGCTGGCTGACTACAGCAGTTTATGGTTCCGTCTTGGGGTTTGGCCTTCTATAACTTGATGTTATGCTTGCCTGAAGTGCCATCTAGCCTAACTGAAGGTGTTAAAACGCAGGAGGACCAAGGCCTGTCCCTGCTCTCTCTCTTTTTCTCGAACCCTGCCAGTCTGCCGCAAATCACCGTCCTTCTGGCACA
This sequence comes from Amniataba percoides, assembly GCA_037176925.1. Taxonomy (NCBI): domain Eukaryota; kingdom Metazoa; phylum Chordata; class Actinopteri; order Centrarchiformes; family Terapontidae; genus Amniataba; species Amniataba percoides. The sequence continues at coordinate 18,211,328 of JBAJHX010000039.1, read as the reverse complement.
CAGTGAACTGTATCATTTTTCTGACAGCTAACCCTACAACGGAAACTGCCTCGTGGTAGGCAAACTGTTTAGCACGCTTTGTGACTTGTCACTTGCGGATGTGAAAAGAGCAATAAACCACATTTCTCTCAGTTCCTGAACAGCTGAGTGTTTTGGATGGGCTGCCTACGGCGAGTGTGGGTCATTCTTCCAGGCCAAAAAAACAAAACAGGGCAGATACAGGCAGCCAGGTCGTAATGACAGAGTGGAGCTGAGAGTCCCAGACTAACAGCAGGAAAGTCTAACAGCAGTCTGATGTTAACACAGACCTGTTTGTCATCTAGCATTAAACACAAAGCTCACAGGACAGCTGTGTGTGTGTGTGTGTGTGTGTGTGTGTGTGTGTGTGTGTGTGTGTGTGTGTGTGGTTTGTGGTGCTAATGGGTGGGTGTGTGGTTGCATTTTGTGTGCACAGAAGTGTATATGTATGTGAAGGAGAAGCTAAGATGTGGTTTGGTGTGTGTGTGTATTTGTGTGTGTGTGTGTGTTTGGGTGTAATGGGTCTGGCAAAGGCTCTGCCCTGCTGCAACTAATTTTACTCCTACTCAGGCCAGACACACAGTCTGCACACATTCACCTGCATCCCAGATACAGACACACACTTTAACTCACACACACACAGAACTACATGCCCATGCAGACACATCTGGCACCATCTGGAGAGTCATCATCAGTTTGCTGTCAACGTCCCTTCTGCACATGGCACTAGACAAGGTCATGAGTGTGTGTGAGTGTGTGTGTGTGTGTGCGCACGGAGCAGACCTTGAGTGTGACCTGAGGTCTGTGTTTGTTAATGGGCTGTTTCAGTGTTTGTGTGTCAACGCGGGTGGTGTAATCTGTATTGATGGTTGTTTATTGTGTGTCATTAAAGGCTGTGTGTGTGTGGGGGGGTGTGTGAGTGTGTGCTGAGGAAATAGATTTGTCTGTATGTCTGTTGCGTCAGTGAAATGATTAGGATTCAACCTCTGGCACAGCACCCCTCCACCCACCCCCTCCTCCTTCGCTGTTGACTGCCACGAGCGACTGACACATGCTTCCATCGCTACACGACACTATCTGCCTCCTTCCTCTTTCTTTCTTCGAGAGATGCTAATGCTCACAGTCCGCTCGAGATACCAACCCCCTGTCTCTCTCCTCCCTCCCTCCCCTCTCTCCCACCCCTCCATCTTTCTATGTTGATGTGCAAGGCTGGCAGAGGAGTAGAGCAGATGATTGCATCCACACCAGTGCACATTCACAAAGGAGCAGGCAGGCGCAGAGGCAGCTTCGCGTACTGTCAGCCGGAGTCTTCACATTGGTTAACTGTGCTCTGTATGTGCTTCTCTGAGAGAGACATGGTGTGAAGGAGCTTTATTTTTGCAGGTTTTTTTTTGGCTGGTGCACTTATGTTATAGTGCGCTCTAATGGATTACATGCACCATAGTGCCCAGGATGCCAGCTCTTTGTGCTGCAGAGTATAACGAAGAGTCATATCATAATACTCCAGCATTTTCATGTTTTAGCTTCAATCACATGATTGTCTGTACATTCAGAAAATTCAGAACTCAATGAATAATTGTTAAATCAGAACGGTGAGGGAATTCAGATCCTTGAGTATTTGTCATTCATAAAATGATAAATAAATAATGGATTAAAGGCCAAGGTACCTCAACCTGTAGTCAGGAGTCAAGCTCCAAAAGTGCATGATCCTACATTTCCCATAGTGCATCTCTCATTGCATCTTCAATGCTTCTCCCTTGTCTTTTGAACTCCACACCACCAGACAGTTTTTTTTGTCAAATATTTGAAGTCTCAAGCCCATCTCAAGATAACCCTGATGTCAGAGTAGTTTTCTCAAACTTCAGAAAGCTCCTTCCAGACCTGAAGACATTAAAGATTTATCAGATGATGCTTTCATGGGGTGAATACTAGAATTGATGTGGTGCACCTTTAAACCTCCAATGATATATTTTTGGGTCAGAAATCCCAAAAAAATGACCTGAAAGAAATTGAGTAAGATGATATTTCCTTATGGGTTCTCTACTTTTAGTGACCCTTTTCACATTACACATCACCATTTGATTCTCTCTTACTATGAATAGATTGATTTTAGCTGCTTTTAGTAAAAGTTGTAATACCACAATGTAAAAACACTTCTTCACAATAAAAGTCCTGCATCAAGTTACTCAAATAAAGCTATTGAAGCTAAATTTCATCCAATCCCTGTCACTGATGTAATATTACCCATAACAATATTGGGGTTATAGGGTAAATATGAACTACTTTATACACTGTTGGATTTAATATACAACAAGCTAATATTTTGTAAAATAATTCTTAACCCATTTGTTGTATTTGAAATGCTCATCTCTAAAGCAACTAATTACAAAAGCTGTCAGACAAATGTAGTTGTAGTAAAGTAGAAGCACAAATAGCATTAAACGAAAATACTCCATTTAAATGAAGGTACCTTGTATTTATAGATAGAATATATTTATGTACAGTTCTAAATGTGCTTGTTAGTTTATCATGCATCAGGAGTTATGCATACAGAAGACAGCTGTGGTTCATACTTTGTTTGGATAAAAAATAAATAACTATGTAATTACTTAGAAATATGGTTATTAATCCACTATAAACTGTAATAAATAAATTATAATGAGTGAATATTCATTCCTTCAACTCAATATATTTCTAATGTGATTCAATTGTTATTATGAGATAACTATGTAAATCCTTTTTTGACTATTTTTTTGTGAGATTTAGTTCAGATTTCCTGCACTGACTGTCCTTTACATGTATGATGTGGGTGTAAATGACGTGCTAAAAATGGGAATCGGGGGTGTTGCTGTCATATCATCTCAGAAGTCCTTGAAGATATCATGCTGAATGAGGGGGTTTGCTCGGTTACGCGCGGTGACAGCAGCGCAGCTACTTGTTGCAGCGGAGCACCCGGCTGATAACAATTGTGCTTGTTTACTCAGATAACCTGCATTTAAGATACCGTGTTCTCTGTTTGTTTTGCATGAGAGAAAGCTGATAAAAAGCTCCAAGGCCTTTCCTTGGGTCAGTCAGGTGCACCTAAAGCAGTTCAGATTCGATAAAAGACTAAATTCAGACTTACACTGAAAAAAAGGAGCAAATATGCAAACACAGTTTTATTGATTCTCAGTTTTATCATGTAAATGGAATTAGAAATGATAATATGGAGAGAGTGGAGGATTGGCTGGCTGAGTTCTCTGCTCTTTTCTCCAAAACATCATCACTCACCTCTCTGCTGACTGCCTCCATGATTGAATTACAGAACAGATGGGGAGAGAGAGAGAGAGAGGTGGATGGATATTTTTGCTTTGAGGCAAAGGGAATGGGGCTCCAGAAGAGGGAGAGTAGAAAAAATGAGGAGAGGGATATCTTGTAGTCAGAGGAGGAGGGGGGAGATGTTTTTTGATGAGCGGGTGGGACAGATGGAGGAGGGGTGATGAAAGGCTGAAAATGATGAAACAACAAGGTGATGAAACGGAGGGGAGAGCTGAACGGCGTCATTTACACCTCACTTTTATTCTTATTGCCGACTGCTACTCTGTCTCTCTTGCACACTTACTCATCTGCGCGATGCACTGCACCAAAAATAACATCCGCGCAGTTTAATGGGTCAGCGGCAAGTTCAGGGAGAATAAGAGGGCGCAGGAGAGGTGAGGGGACGGGATCAAGGGGGCGGGAAAGCAGGGAGAAAGACAGGAAAAGGAAGGGAAGGAAAGGAAAGGAAAGGACAAGACAAGTGAAGAGGGGAAAGAGGAATAAAAAAAAGGGAAGGACGAGTGAAATATAGGACATCATATGAAATAGGAGCAAAAGAAATGATACAGAAGAAAAAGGAAATGATAGGACACAACCAGAAAAGAAAGGAAAGGCCAGGGAAGAAAAGGAATGGTCAGAAAATGAAAGAAGAGTGAGGAGGAGAAAACATACAAAGGGAAGGGGAAGGTAAGAAAGGGGAAACACTCAGCAGAAAGGAAAGGGAAGGAAAGGAAGAGAACCAAAATGAAAAGAAAGTAAAGGTCAGAACAGGAAAGGAAAGAAAAAGACAGGACAGAAAAGCACAACTGAGAAAGATGCTGGAAGGAGAGGAGGGCTGGCTCACAAAGGAGAGACAGAAAGGAAAGGAAAGGAAGGGAAATGCAGATCAGGAGCTGGAGGTGATAATAAGGAGAGAGGAGCGGGCTAAAGGTGGAACAGAAATAAAAAAAAAAGGTGCCATATGTTGCATGACGTGTGCAATGGCTGCTAATGGTGCATAACGGGACATCTAATTTATTCTATTTAACAATTCTATTCAATTCTATTCTATTCTATTCTATTCTGTTCTGTTCTGTGGCAGCTACATTGCAGATTAAGCGGGCGAGAGGGGAAGGGGTGTAAGTGCTTTGGTCTGGGTATAAAGACCACCCACAAAATGCAAAGGGCAGTGGGGTGGGACCTCCCGTGCTCAATCAGCGCCGATTATAGAGGCGGCATTAACCACCTACTGTACTGGCTTATGGACACACACACACACACAATCGCGCTCGCACTCACACACACAAAAACGACAAAAACTCTCAAAAACATCACCCCTGCCATCACAGGACTGGCACAGAGTGGTACAGACTCTTTTGGATTTTACATTTCATCAGTGTGTGTGTGTTAAGGTGGAAGTCGAGCATTGTAGACGGGGGGACAAAAGTTGTCAGGCTCTCACACACACACGCGCGCGCACTCAGTCACACACATGCAGCACAATAAGCCGTCACAAACCTCTGCAGACATGAGAGTTGAATCTGGAGGACAATCTGGAGGAAAAAAAAGACACAACAGCCAGCTGAGCCACGCCATTTGAGCGTTGTTATGTAACTAATACAGTAGCTGTATGCGTGTGTAGGTGTGTGTTAGCTTGCAAAGGTGCGAGTGTCTCCTCAAAAGCCACTGCAGAGTGCTTCTACATTGCCTTGCAGGATTTTTCCACTCACGCCCTGAATTCACAACATTGAGTGTATTCTCACTGCCTCATGCAAATGTTTGAGCTGCTAATAAAGGCAGGAAATTATGCCTTTTTTTCCAGACTCCACTCTTAAAACTTAAACTAACATGGACAAGGTTTCACTGTACTCCACATGAGAACCCTTTAGAAACGTTCCTCCCTTCACCCGGCAGTGAATACATTTAGCATCGCCCTGGGACTTTCTGAATGAATGCTGCTGCTATTGCTGTGCGAGCGGCCGCTAAAAACAGGGCTGTGACACAGTTCGGGTTCATGGCTTGGGAAAATGTGTCGTATGCTGACACGCCCTCGGGTCTTTGATATGTGCGAGAGTATTTGGGGGTTTACTGTTGCTATGTGACATATTTCAGAGCTTTAAAAACATGGTTCCATGGAGATAAACACACTGTTTGGTCCATTCCTTACACTTTTGTACGCTCTTGTGTGTGATTTAGAAAGAAGAATCTACCCTAAAGACACTCTTTAAATGCCAAATAGCAGTTTTAGGCCGTTTCCCCACCTCTCCAGCTTGACCTCTGTGAAGAGGCAGATGTCCATTAATGCTACTGTGTGCAGTAACATTACCATCTGGGGTAAGACAATATCTGCACCACTGCGTCTTTCATAGCATGTGTGTGTATGTGTGTGCATCCTCATACAGGAGGCAGTGGTCAGAGACCAGAAGGGACTGGCCAGCAGGACAGATGTTGAGTCTGGCCTAGCACGTGTGTGTGTGTGTGTGTGCGTCCATACATAGCTGTACATGTGTGATGCTATGGTTGAACAGATGTTTTGTGTTGGATCTCTGCCCACACATCTGCACATTTGGGAAGGATCCCATATAATGTGCCTGACCTCTGAAACACGCACTTAGAATTTTTGCTGTCTTTGTGTACGTATGTGTGGGCACAAAAGTTCACATGCAAATTCATCCAAATCCGGCTTTTGCAATACTTACTTATTGAAAACCATTAAACAGAATTTTGACCCAGATGTGGTGATTTTGCTGCTTTCTTCGTTTTCCGTTGCTCACTGTCTCTCTGCCTGCTTTGGTCGGATGCTTCTGTCTCATAAAAATCAGCACTGTGAAATCACTCTCTCCCATTAACCTTCTTCACTCTCTTTTAAATGAGGACACCGAGCACCTTCGTCCTCACACACCGACAGTTATCGTAGAGCTCGCCCATCCTGCATTAGCACTTATGAGCAAAGCCTCTTTGGGGTGGAGAATCGTTGCAGCCTGGCAGCAGGTGTGCTAACTTTTATAGAAGCTACAGCTGCTGATGATAAATTCTCCAGAGAAAAAAGAAAGTTTCATTCTATACAGCGCGGTGTTAAATTATCCAGAAGAACGACTGGCTTTACTTGCACGAGCGTTTTCACTCTGCCCTGACTGTTGGTACATGTACGCATTACTAGTGCTTCACTTTTGTAAAGAGCTCTTTGTTTTTTAAAAAGGAGACCCACTGGGAAAGATTTTCAAACTGAGCTTGACGTTTTTTCCTGTTGAAAATGAGAAATAAAATGAAAAATGAAAAATAAAACAACACTATCAGTTCCTTTGACAGGTGGCCCATTGATCTGATTTGGCAGTGTTCTTGGGTGGGAAGCCAGCGTGGGATCACCTCTTTGTCCCTGCTAATCTGACTTCAACTACTCGGTGATGTGAGCCTTCAGTGTGAGTGAGTGAGAGGCAGGTGTTTAGCTGGAACAGTCAGTCAGTTAATCGATTAGTATTAAAAAAGAATCTGCGACCATTCTGATTTTCGATTAAATGAGACAGTAACACCCTGCATCCCTCTCAGAGGAAATGTATTTACTGCTCTGTTCAAAATAGCACCGTTTTTGTGTTACTTTTGTTAACTGTTATTCCATTTTACTGTAAAACCTCCATTATGAAATGTGCCCTATTGTAGGAGAAGAAGAATGCTGCTGCCTCCTTTTTGCCCTTCACTGTCCCGCTTTCTGTGCAAAACTTGCAGAGGGAGCTTTATTTGTGTGACTCACCACGCTTATGATCCACTGTTAATGATCTGAACCGGAGGATCAGACTGTTCCTAACCACTTGTGCTAAGTCAACTATCATATCTAAGAAAGTAGACGAGCGTCGGCTGGTAGCGTATAACCGATGTTTAAAGCGGGATATGAGGCTGATGGCGAAGGCCTCCCCCTCACCTAGCTCATAAATGTTTCAGTCTTTCCTTGTGTAGTCTTTCTGGCTGCGAGGAAGCCTCTCCTGCTGATTTAGAGGCAAGTATCTGGGTCAGATTCAGTTTCCAGGAAGCTTGAACTCTCCTAAAATATGATGGTAAGAGATGATCAGTGAACGTGTGACTGGAAGACTTTCAGACCAGCTGAACCCAATCCCTCAGAGCAGCTGGGATAACTTGAGCATACTGAGTGAGTGTGAAGCCTTCATCCTCCCTAATGAAAAAAAAGAAAAGAGAGGCAGAGAGAGGAAGAAAGGGAACAAATCAACTTGAAGGAAGATGAAAACGATGGAGGGGGAACGGAAAGTTATATTCAGAGGGAAACTGGCCCTCTGTTTTTTTTTGTGTGTCACAGTACTGTCTCTTTAAATGGAAACATCTCTGTTTGTCTGCTAAATCACCACAGACCTCGAAGAGCTCAGACTGAGACATGTGACGGAGGCACATATACACACTCATTAATCAGTCTGCACTTATTCCAACCTCATCAGGATCTGAGATTGATTTCCTCCACTGCGTCCACCACCTATCTATCTATCTGTCTCTCTGTCTGTCTGTCGATATGTTGGATGTTGTTTTTAGGCCGTATTTAGTTTAAGACTTTTAAGAGAAGAAGAGAGAAGAACAGAAGTTATTAAGCACAGGGCCATATATTGCACATAAACTGCACAAACCAAAATACCTGCAAAACTGATCACATTCCCATGAGCCTCAGCTGCTCGTTGTGTTTATTGCCCATTAACAGATGTTAACAAGCATTCATTTTCATGTCCTGTTGATATTTTTTCAAGATCACTAGATTTTGATCTAGCACCATTTTAATTAGTCCAGTACAATAATAAATATCTTTAAACCTGTAAAGCATACAGAAATAATTGCCAGAAAATATTTTAACCGGAGTGCTTATTGAACCTTCTGGCAAATAAAAAATAAAAAGAAATTAAATATCAATCTCCATATATGATTTGAAATTTGTATAATTTTAGCTACAGTCGCATTTATTTTTTGGTTATTTGTCTTTTTTTTCAGGCATATTGATTGTATATGTCAGGTTTTCAGGGAAAATATCACATTCAATATGTAGAAGTCTCAAAAACTCATGTATCTCATGGGCTAACTAATTAGCAAATGTTAGAACGCTAACTAGCAGAGATAGCGCTCATGATTAAACATACCTGTACCTGCTTTACATCGTCACGGTGAGCCCGTTAGCATGCTGATGTTAGCGTTTGGCCTGGAGCACCACTTCAGTCTCAGCACAGCCTCAGAGCCGCTGGTGTGGATCATTTAGCTTGGATCACGGTTTAATGTTTGCTAATTAGCGTGATGCACAAAGTGCACCCGAGGCTGGCAGGAATGTCATTATGTTGTCCAAAGTATTGGAGAAATTTTCATTTTGAGCTCCCGCCGGCTCTAGATGGAAAGTTAAAGAATTCCCAAAGTCATTAGAGGTAATGTGTGAATAAATATGAAACTACATCCTCTTTAATTGGACTGTGAAAAGAGCAAGGGGGGTGTTATTTTCTTCACCCCCCCCCCCACAAAAAAGAAGAGTTGTCACATATGTTGCCGGGCTGGTTACATTTACGTTTGTCTGTGTGGTTGCACAGATCATAAATCCCTGGAGGGTCTGTCGTCTTTGCACTGCCTGCCTCCATCTTTTTCCCCTCCACATCTCCGTTTCCCTCTCTCTCCTGCCACTACCCCGGGCCACCCCACCCCCACCCGATGTTGGTCTCTGCCTGCCCGATGAATCAGTCTGGCTGGCAGTGTGTTGCTGTCAGGGAGCCGGTGAGGGTGATTAGTCATGTCGAACTGGGCCAGGATCTGGACGGCCCGAGCCGACAACAGGAAAGAAGGGATTCTGGAAGATTCGGCCACAGCAACAGCTGTCTCCTTCTTCTTCTTCTTCTTTTTTCTAATGACTTTTTCTCTCTGCATTGTGTTTCGGCTGCTCTCGGTGGAGGGACGGGATGGGAGGGAGGAGGGAAGGTGGGGTGAGAAGGGACACATGCAGCAAAGGTCCCAGACCAGATTGTAACATAGAGCACATCTTATCCAGATGAGCCACCATCCAAGTGATGAGTCCAACATCTGTCCTTCCTTTGTGTCCCAGAGAAGAGTGTGTGTGTGTGTGTGGGTGTGGGTGATCTACGGGTCAATACATGTGCACGTGTGTTTTCACATGCATTTGTCTCCAATTAAATGCATATATGAACATCTATGTGTGTGTGTAGGCATCCTAGTGATCTCACAAATATAGAACTTTTCATTTTAAACAAAGAAATGAGACTTGACATTTTTGCACGAGTATAACAGCGTGAGTCTCAAAAACGTGAGCTGACACGAGCTCCTCTGTGCAGCATGTGTGTGTTTATGCTGTATAGTACCGACATCCGTGTTCACTTAACTCACCTCCTTTGATCCCCCTGGCGCAGTAGGTGTGTGTTTCTACGGGCCAACCAGACGGCTGCTTTGCAGAGCGGCGGCCAATGGGGGAGACGTAGTGATGTCTCCGAGCCAATGAGCGCTGTTGTTTGTATGTTCTGGCTAATGGGCTGGCTGTATGCAGCTGTTCAACACATGCAGAACATGTGGTTTGGCACTGCCTGCTTGTGTGCTTGGTGAGTGTGTGTGCATGCATTTATACAGTGTGTGTGTTTAGTTGTATGAATGGTGCCAAACCCGCTGTGGCCCCGCCTGGTTCAGGTCTCAATTTTCTTTCACTTTTTTCCATCCCTCCCCCTTCAATCTTATCTTTCCTCACTTTCCTGCTCTCACTCTCTCCTCTTTTTCTCTCCCTCTTCCTGGAGCCATCGCCATGGCAACAAGCACGCAGTGTCGGCCAGGAAATTTCTGGATCACCGGCGGTTATTCCAGCCCAGCTCTGCAGGGTCCAGTCAGACACTTTAGCTGTGCGGTGTGTGTGTGTGTGTGTGCGTGTTAGCATGGGATTACACTATAATCTGACAATACGGATTAGCACAGCAGACCCACTGGCCCACTGGCTATTATACATTCAGTACCATTTTTTTTCATTCTCTTTTTTTCCTCTCTTTCTCTCTAGTAACAGTTATTGTTATCATCACCATCATCGTCCCTTCGTCCCCATTTCTTTTTTCCCTCCTTCTCATTCTTTTTTCACCAGCTTCTCCTATCCCTCTTTTTGTCTCTTCCTTCTGCTCTCATTGCCCTGTTCCCTCTCATCCCTTCTCACCTTTCCTCTCACCCCATCCTTTCATTCACTCCTCCCTCCCCTGTCCCTCATGCATCCTTTTCATCCCTGCACCCATCACCCGTATCCCTCCCTCCTGATCTCTTTGTATCCCTCGCTTCTGCCCTCTTTGCCTCTGCTCACCTCACTTGCCTTTTTCCAGTTTAACCCTCGTCCTTCTGTTCCTCCTTCCTTCCTTCCTTTCTTCTCTCTTCCTCTCATCTCTGATTCGTCAAAATCTCTTCTTTTACCCACGTGGGATTGGAGAGGGGAAAGTCCCCTTCACAATCTTTTTTCATAAGCACCCTCAATCTCGAAACTTTTTTCTTTGTGTTATTTTTTCTCCCATTTCTTTCCCCCCTCTCTCTCTTCACCCCCACCCCGTCACCCTTGTAGGGGAACACTGGGCCCCCTCTGCGTGCTACTATGGCTGCAGGGCCGAGTGCCAACATGAGGGGAGGGTGCTGGGTGGGCAGCAAAAGGAAAACTTGTTTGAGTTTTGACTGCAGTTGTAGCTCCTTGTTCGTTCATTTTTTCGTTTTCATTGTTTAGCTGCGTGCTTTCACGGAATGAAACATAGCAGGTCTGCGGATAATTAAAATGTCAGAAATTTCACCATGCTGAGATTTATGTACTGTATGTAAATAAAAGAGTTGTACAATTAGAGCTGACATGAGTAGTTGATTAACTAATTACTTGATCAGCAAAATAATAATCTGCAGCCTTCTAAATAATTGATTCATAGTTTGGATCCAGCTGTGCACATGTGACAATCTGCTTCGTAAAATTTAAGATTAATGTGTTTTGGACTGTTAGTTGGAGAAAACAGCCAGTTTGAAGATGTTAGTTTGAGTTTCTGCGAACGTTTGGTGAACATTTTTTTTTACATGTTTAGGAGTAAGCAAGTCAATTGAAAATTAGCTCCCTTTACACTACAGACAACTTAATACCCTACCTCTTTACAGTTTCAGCTGCTTGCAGGACTCATCTTACCATAATGGATGAATCGACAGAAAAAGATATGATATTATAATCAGAGAAGAGATGAAAGGGACATTAAGATTCAGATATCTTAATAGCAGTTTTAGGGTTTTTTTCTTTTGCACATTAAAGGGCCAATCCGCTGATTTTACTTGAAAGGAGGAGCATCACTCATCCTCTGGAACCAGCTGTATAATGTCCTCTGTGTCTCTGAAGGGAGCTGTCTAAAGTCTGAGAAAATACTGATATAACCTTGATGAGGTAATACAGCTTATCTCAGGTTGGGCTTGAATCTTTCTAGTGTAACCTTTATTACCAACTTGGACGGTGGATTTTGATGAATGGGTCATTATCAGGGAGGGTCAAATGAATAGTACTACCCAGTTGCATTATGGGAAAGGTATCATGTAATATTTTGGGCTTGACCTACGCTAACTGTAGAGGCTAAACACGCGAATGTCTTTGCCTCTATTCAATTTCAATTTTGATGACTTCTTTTCATTCTTAATGAACTTAGTGAAAGTGGAACATTAATAACATTAGTAGCCCTTTAATTTTCATTATGTTTTTAAATCCTATGCACACCTGACATTACAGACTACTGTCTTTTTGGAGAATACAAATATCTGGCTTGCATTGTGATCGGATCTCAGCCAGGTGTAACTGCAATCCATCCAGTGTGACCACATGAAAGTGGGAAGATCACCGAGCTCTTCCTGCTACCTCAAAAGCTGGTGACAGCAGCTACACATTCAAATGCACAGATGCCCGAGTGCTTGAAAGTTCGTTTTTCTCTTGCCTTGAAAGTGTACATAATCACACTGGTTATGTCGTAGAGCTCATGCGTATATAATCTGAAAAAAATCTCTTGTCACAAATGTTGAAAATGAGCTGTTACACAGACAGTCAGGCTGAGTGCAGAGCTGGACTAAGACACAGACAGTAGCTGCAGACACAGGTACAATAAGGCCATTGTTCTGCATGTAACTCTATCAGACACACACACACACACACACACTAGCCCTAACAGTGTCTCACTCTCTCTCACATGCAGAAATGCAATGAATCTAGTTTCTAAACTAGTGAAAACACTGCATGGAAAACAATAAAAAAGTGCAATAGCTCCGATATGACAAATGACACACACTTTGTCTCTGACAGGGGAACGGTCCGAAGCTGTCCATTGCTTCGTGTGTGTGAACAGGCGAGATACAAAGAGACATTTAATAGGTCGACAAATCAGGGAGAGGGAGAATGAAAGAAACAGGGCGGCTGGGTGCCTGGTTTCAAAGATCTCAGTGTGCTCTTTCAACTCAGGATATATCAGTTTAAAAGCCTGCTTCCTTTACTTCCACTGCTCCAAAATTCAAATGAGAAAGTCGGTCTCACATCTCTGCATTCCAGGCTCTTTAAAATCTGTCTGTGTTTGCGTCGAGGCCCTGAGAGGACCACAAGACACTTCAGAAAACACATGAAAAAATTATGTGTAAAAAGTGTGAAAAGTAATCCCCAAACTGCATTTAGGCATCAAAATCTTTTATTTAAAGCCTTTTAATTCTTATTAACAGGTTACTTTATTCCAGACTTTTTTTACACTTGCATACTCTATGATATCAAATGAACTTTGAGTTAGATGAGTTTTTATTTATTACATTACATAGAGACATTACAGGTATCTATTTCATTTCAGTCACTTTAAGCATGGTTTACATAAGAGTCATTGTTGACCCTCGTCTCAAAGTGGATACCAGCAAAAAGGTTGAGTCTCATCAGAAAGAGAAATGTTCAGTCAGTAAAAACATTTTACAGATTTTATTTCACTTTGTTCCTAGAAATATCAGTTTTCTCATTTTTTATTCCAGTGGTTTATATTGACAGCTACAAGGACAGCATGTGTCAGAGTGTGAAAACTCAACAACTCCTCGAATGATTACTAAGAAATCTGGTGCTGTTCTGTAGAAGATAAATTATAATGACTTCGATGATCTCCTAACTTTAATTTTGTACCATCATCACGTCAAAAATGTATACTTAATGTCACGTCATGTAAGTAATTTTCCAGTACTTACTGGTTAATAAATAAATGCCTGCGAGCCTAATGACCTTCCAGTTGTACTCTGTATTGAGTGCTCATTAGAAAAATGTATTGCGATGGTGAGTAAACACCAGTTATACCTGCTAATCATCAGCAGGTCACAGTAACACTGTCATTTTAAGAACGGTGGTCTAAAAGCTGCTGCTTCCCTGTGAGGTAAATCAGGAACATGTGCTGTTTTACATAAGTCACAAAAGGTGAGTGGTACATCACAGACTCAGAGTTTTGTGCTCTTTGGAGGAGAAACAGAAGTCAAAGTGCACCAGGACTGCTTTAACCTGCTCTCTCCCCTGAAGGAGAAACACCAACCTTTGCTGCGCGCTTGTTATTCTCCCGCTTTAACCGTCTCACTCAACATGTCACTCTCTCCGAGGGTTAATCTATTGTAGTAAATTAGGAGGCTGCTGCTGACGCTGCATGATATCAGTTCATTACATGCCCCAGTGGACTCTACATACAGTATTCTCAGAGCCTATCACATCTCCTCTCCGCTCCTCCTGTCTCTTTACACAGCAAACTTTAGGTTTCATACCATCAGTGAATTCAAACCAGCATCTGTCACTTCCAATCATTATTATGCAATTTTTTTTAACTGAAAATTGCAGACATTAACACTACTTTTCCTTTGTGTCCTCAGTTAGAATTTGTGCAGCTGTGAGAGTCATTATCCAGTGACAGGCTTTCTGCATCTTTTTTTTACCGTTCATACCTCGGCTCTGACAAAGGGAACAACAACAGCGCTGTGGTTGTTTTGGCACCGTCCTGTAGGAGATTTCAACTCTTGATCTCAGAAATAAGAGTGCTGCAGCTCTAATGTTCATCCTTGTTTTTTTTTTTCTTATCAGGGGGCCAGTTTTGGTTAAACACAAGCGATGGACCCCTAAAAGTTAGAGACATGTGTCTGCAAGTACAGACCAAGCAAGACATTAAAACTACCTGAATGTGTGTGTGCAGCATGTTTCACAGAGATCTATTAGCTTTTTTGTGTGTATGAAATGACTGCTGAGAATGAAACTGATAATGGAGGTAGAGAGAGAAAGAGAGAGAGAGAGAGAGAGAGTAGTATTATGTATTTGTAGTCTCCTGTTGGATCAGGTTCAGACCAGGGAGGGTTGGTGGTTCTGTGTCTGTGGGATTGGCTTCCTGTGATTGTAAATCTATCCCCTTGCTCTGTAATGGATGTGTAAGTTGGTGTGTGTGTGTGTGTGTGTGTGTCTGAGGGAGGGAGAAAGACATCCAGAGATCAGGGTGTGTCGTCGAAATTTCAGGGAAGCAGATCACACTCTGGACCTGTTTGTTTTCTCTCTCTCTCTCTCTCTCATATCAGAGACATGCTCTCATCCCCCCGTATACGTCTATTTTATCAGATTCTCCTAAGATGTCCTCCCGCTTCCATTTTAATTTGCTGCTGATGCTGTTTGCTGTTAATGCAAACGCAGCACTTTGCATACGTTCACCTTCTGTTTCGATAGATCCAGCACAGAATAAAAGTCCTCATCTCTAATTCTGGTACAACATCAGAGCCGTGTTATTCTCACCACCCAGCTGCTCCGACTTCCTCCTCTTCCACACAAATACTGTTTTCATTCACTAATTGTTTCCAATTACCTTTGCCATTGTTTTGATTGCTGTTAAGCTGCTTTGGATGAGATGCAGTACATCCTGCAGCTGTTTCACATTAAAAGCCTTCCAGAGGCTCACGGGGCAGAATGCCTTCCTTTCTTTGGAGGCTTAAATGGGATGAAAAGAGGAGCTTGCACGCTGACTCCAGCCCGCAACATTATTAATAAACAATGTTTGAAACCCAGTCTGATCTTTTTGGTTTTGTTGCTGTCGTCTTTTTGATTTTTTGTTTTTAACCAGACTGAGATCTGACTGGTACTGAAAAGTTGTCTACTTGAATAAATGATTTTGTGGTTTGGCCTCAGAGTGAAGGGATGATTCTTTCCACAGATACTGATTTCTTCTCAATTGCGCACCCCTCCCCCCCTGAGGCCTTTAGAGTGAAATCTGCTGCAGGAAGCGATGTGTTTTGTTGCTGGTAGCTCAACAGCAACAAAAAGAATGGCAAAGCAGACGTTTTAAGTGGATGAAAACAGTATTTTAATGTGATGACTGTCGATACATTGATCAGTGTTGCTGAAATGTAGAATATGATGAATTTACCATGTGAGCCACTACGGCGCAGGGTATGTTTTGATTATTTGTTTGCTTATCGTTTGAATGACTGGCTTTAGGAGTCATGACAATAATTTTAGAAATTTTTATTACAACGGCCTCACTGAGCTGTTAGCATGGCTGCAGACTCTCGTTTCTTCCCCTCCGCCCATCAAGTAAATTCCTTGAAAATATCCCATAAATACCATTTTCTTCCTGTCTGTCTTTATAGATCTCTCCCACTTTTGCTCTCTCACCCTCTCACTCCCTCCTAAATCCCTCTATCCTTCCTTCCAACATTATTTTTCTTTGGGACTTTGACCCTTTTTTAAAAAAGTTTTTTTGGGGCTACTTCTGGTATTTTTAGGTTCAAACTTCATATCGGCGTCTCAATCCTGACAGGCTCATTTTTATGCTTTCTACAGTATGTACAGCTTTTTAAAACATCAGTGTCAGTCAGCATGCCGTCCTACTCAGTGTTAGTCATGTTCATTTATTGTAATTAAAACACAGTCTCAGAACACTTGTGGCAATGATTTATTGACGTTTAAATGCAACACGCAGCTGATTCAGTAAAGTGTCAATATTGAGCAAACAAAACTCTTCTCACTCGCTGTCATTTGTCCTGCCCCACCCAACCCGCCTCCTCCATTCATCCATGTAGTCCTCCATCCCCTCTTGCCTTCTTCTCTCAATCTTCATCCATCCATTCGCGTCCTTGTTTCCCAGCAGTAAGACAGAAATAGCCTTATGTGTACCAGTAGTCGACTGGAATAGATCCATACCAGGATTTCACTCTGTGTGTGTGTGTGTGTTACAGTTCTACGCATCACACACACACACACACACACAACCACAGGGTTACACTTTCTCCCTGGGCGTTCTCTGTTAGAAACCTGACATTTACACTCTGAGAAGGATCCACCATCTTGCACATCAAAGCCCTAAATTTGGCCTTTCTCTTGCTCCCTGTCTCTCACTCTCTCTCTCTCTCTCTTCCTCTCCGTCACTCACCCCCATTTTCTGTTAGTTTTAACACCAAGCGTTTGCTATTTTGAGATGCTTTTTTTTCCAACCTAGAAGGTTATTTTTGTATGAGAATATTGAGGTCATTGTTCCTCGATGCCTTGATACGTCTTCGCTCTTATTTTGCTGTTATGTAATCTTTCACCTCTTGTCTCTTGAAAATATTAATATTAATAGTTGTTTTCATTTCTATTCTGCAGATGACACATACATACAGATGAATACTTTTACATTATTTCATACTTCACACACCAAGACTGGATTACAAACAGATTATTTTATCAATTATTATGTGTAATCTATGAATTATGTACTCTGACACACTGGGCCTTGAAATCCAACAAGATAATAGGGTCTCTTGAGTTGGATGAACAGGGGGTCAGAAGGGGTCCATGGCTTGTTTTTGCCCCGGGACCCTTTAGTGGGTTGATCCAGCCCTGTCATATACTGTATGATTTCATTACTAGCTATGAGGTGTTACAGTTAGACAAAAGACTTCCAATTCAAGGTGAAAGTAATGTTGTTTCATGTAAGGTAATGTTATAAAATATGTCCACGCCCTCATCCGACATAATAGCTCACTTTGGAAACCATCGAATTTTCCAGTCACACGCTGTTGACTTGATTAAAGTTTAACTACCTGCTCAACTGCCAATGTGTAATGACAAAACATCTGATTAATTTGATGCTTCGAGAATCAATATGCGGAGACGCACCCCTGCACAGACACATGCCCGCCTGCACGCCCACACAAACACCAGCTCCACTGTCGTTTGTGCCTTTGATAATTATGTGAGTATAGCGGCAGGGTAATTTAATGGTGGGTAATTGATCTGCACAATAATCAGAGATACACAGCAGTTAGCAGTCTCGTTTTTGCCTCCACACACACACACACACACAGACACACACACAGAAACGCAGTGATCCAGTGTTGAATCAGTGCAGCCAGCCTGGTTTATGAGCTATATTAGGAGTTAGATTTGAGAGTCCCTCTCTGCTGAATTCGATGCTCTGATAGTTCAGGGACCGCTGATGTCAGTGTCACGTGTAAGCGAATGTGTGTGTGTGTGTCCGTGGGTGTGTGTCTTTCATGTGTTTGTGAGTGATTACACTAATTGTCCGTTAGCTAACCTCTGCCCTGAACAGTGACTGCTCAATCACAGCTTAGCGACCAGCAGGCCTGTTATGGTGTGCATTTCTCAATGTGCTGAAAATATGCATGGTGTTGTAATAACAGAGATTTGTTGGGTTCAAAGAGAAAAGGGTTGTCTTCTTCTTCTTTCCAGGACAAAAAACGCAATAAATTGTTATAAATGTTACTATGTCTGGCTAACCAGCTTATGAGCCCTTCAAGGCTAAAGATCTAAATAGTTTAGATTACAGTGTTGCCTCGCTATATCGCGGTTCACCTTTTGCAGCCTCGCTGTTTATTTTTAGTGCAATTTTGCAAAATTGTTTTTTGTGTATGAAAGTGCATTGTGTTCTGCGTCCTGATTGGCTAAGGGAGAACCCGTGCATTGGGTTAAGCATCCTGATTGGCTAAGGGACAGTAGATCAATCAATCTCCTCCGTGGATTTCACCTATTGCGGGCTATTTTTGGAACGTAACCCCTGAGATTAAAGAGGGACCACTGTACTTGGTTTACATAAAAAAACACATAGTCCTGAATGTTACCATATCAAGAAGTTTGGCTAATATTAGCAGCTGTTTCCTGCTCCTTTTAAATGAGCCAACAACATTACCAAAACATTTTATTTAGTCCTCCTTTAAAGTGAAAATATATTTGAAACTTTAAACTATAAACACGTTTATATTCTTAACACCCAAACAGGATTATGTTAGCAGGAAATAGCTAGCATATCACTTATAAGATCAGAGCAAAACTAAATCACTGAAATACAAGAAAAATGTTCCTCATTTATTCCCATGTTTCTAAACAGATAATGACAGGGATGTGCAGCTTTAATGATTTTTTATTAGTCTTTTGAGGCAAACTTATATGTAGACATGTAACTGGTAACAACGCTAGCTGAGGAGACGTGCTGTCCTTAGCGAGCGGTCAGTTGCACATGTGTTTACATGTTTGTGCACCAGGTCACGGTTGCATCATTGGTTTATTGTGATTGATTTCTTGTGTGCATGTGTGTGTATGTGTGTGTGTGTGTGTGTGTGAGTGAATGCAGGGGCGTTAACCCAGTGCTGGCTGGTTTCCAGAGCCAACTTTCAGCCTGAAAGCAGGAGATAACGCGGCGCTGCTTGGAAGAGGGAGTAAGAGGATGACGGGAGGAAGGGGGGGCTGCAAAAGCAACGGCGAGAGAGAAAAAGGAAAACAGGAATTTACAGGCCGACCGGGATGGAATAAGAGGATGACGGAGAGCGCGGCAAGATGAGAATGAGAAAGAGGAAAAGGAGGAGAAGTAGAGGGGTGCAGAGGCAGTGCGGGAAAAGGGGGGGTAGATAGCACCACAGGACCGGAAGAAAGAAGAGAGGATTAGAAAGAGGAGAAGAGGCTGTGATGAGAGCAGCAGAGGATGGGGAGGAGGTGGGGAATGGTGGGTGAGTGGAGGACCCTTGGTAGAAGAGAGAAGAGGAGGAGGATTGGTGGTGTGTATGGAGGGGGGGGGGGGGTTGTTCATTATGAGTCATGCCCAGAGAGGCTGCGTGCCACTGGGGAAACAGCTCACTGCCAGTCCCAGGCATCAAAACGGCCTTGTGGAGCTTCACATAATGTGTGCGGTGTCATCTGGGAGAAGAGGGACAGACAGACAGATAGAGGTCAAAGTGAAACTGGGACACAACAGTCCTCTCCTCTCGTCTCCTCTCCTCTCCTCACAGCTCTAACCTTTTTATTGTATAGGGGCAGATTTACTGCAACATTACAAGGCCAGACACACAAACACACACACACACACACATACACACACACACACACACCTTGTTCCGCTTTATTAACGTCCCAAGGCTAACTAGCGTTATGTGAAAGGTCGCACAAATTTTATTTTATCTCGTTCCATCTCTGTCTTTGTCTTTCTACCCCTCTGTATCTCTCTATTTCACCTCCCCCTCTCCTCCTATCATAGTCTAAATGTAGCTGAGCAATCACAATATTCCACAATAGTCCGAGCCCACGCTGTTGGGTTATAATAGAGAGCAAAAGGGAGAGAGAGGGGGAGTCAGATGGAGGAGATACCGATGAATAACAGAGCGGAGGGAAGTGGAGGATGTAAAAGAGAGGGTGAAGTGGGGGTGGGGGTGTAAACCAGCGGGATGAGATGGTGGTGTTTGTTGTTGTTGTTGTGTCAGACCCCGCAGCTCCGAGTCCGCTTTCTAATCTGGCGCTGGCTTATTCCTGGCCACGATCGCTGCCACAATTGATGTGATGAATTTGTCACCTCTATCTCTCTCCCCCCTTCTCATTCTCACTCCGCTCAACGCAGCTTTCGGTGTGTTTTTTTCCACCTCCTCCTCCACGCTCTCCTTATTTCACCAAATCTCTCTGTAACGTTGTTGTTGTTTTGTTTTGTTTCATTTTGTCTCCTTCCTGTTTTTTCATAGCTTCTCTGTCTTCTCCCACTCTTACCCGACCTTCTTCCACTTCCTCTTTTATTAGACGGTCCTCACTGGAATAATGACAGCATCAAATGTTTGTTCAAATGTCCAAAGGGAGCTACAGTATGTTTACATTTACCAGAAAAGGACCTTCTCTTGCTGTATAAATAATGACCGCTGTACGTCAGAAGAAAAAAATTTGGGGTGGATTGTTGTACATGAGACATCTGAGATGCAGATTTCAAGCAATATCTTAAACTTTTGAAAAAGTTTTAATCAGCTGCTGTCTGTAGTTTCATATTTACCGTACAGACATGAGAGTGCTATTAAACTCTCAGCAAGTGCTGAAAGTGTATTTTTTAAAAAAATTCAAATTCTTCCTTTGAAATTGCTCCATTACTTTTCATCTCTCTTTGACAAATAGCCCAACATGTACACTTCAAGCTCTGGGCTTAATTTCAGGTCATAAATGATATAAGACCTGACACAGTGGACAGGTCTCGTATTAACTAAAAGGGTTGCAGCTTTCAACAGCAAATAACTGATACTGAGCCACATAGAAAGTCTCATTTCCACCAGTAAATTGGATTTATAATCAAAGAAATGTTGCTTAAAAATGTAGTTGAAGGTGTTAGCACTGTCTTTCTATAGTCATGTTTAAATCCCTATGACCATCCTCCCATTAGCTCTGTCTAGTAGCACATGTTTCTGTTTCTCTCTTGTCTTTTAAATGAATGTTAAATATGAAAAGACAGATGACTGATTAAAATTCATATTAGAGGAAAAATGGCTCCAACAGTGGGGGGGTGGGGTGGGGGGGTCCAGTGGCTCTGTAATGCTGTGAGGGGCATTTTGCTGTCATGGTTTGTGTCCACTGTAAATAAATTCAAAGAAGATCTGAGTGATCACGTTTATCTTCAGTGAAACATTTCTATCCTGACATAGCAGGTGGGTCACTGAGTGGTTTCCAGTAGAGTTCAGAAACTTGGAGAATCGATGCCACTGAAGCTCACACCTCACACCGCCTCACACCTTCCTGAGACACTTCATGTTGCTTTTTCTTTAATTTGTCACTCCCTGTATATTATATACTTACTAAACCACTGTCACTCCTTACTGGGAGCCCGCTGTTTACATCCAGTCTCCTTATTTAATCTGTGACTGTGATCTTGCCATAACTATAACCAAGTCTTTGCACTTTAGGCAGGCACTGTCAAATGATGTCATCTTGCCCGTAGGACCCCCATCAGAAAAAAAAAAAACCTCATAGGGGTTTTTGAGTCTAGCTTGTTGTTTACTTTGTCTGTCTTGCTTCCCTCCTCCCCCCATCGTCTCCTTCCTCCTGCAGTGTATACTTTACCACTCCGCTGATCCTCTCTTCTTCCTCCTTGTCTCCCTCCTCCCTCCCCTCTTTTACTCAATGACAAACATGTGGCTCCTGTGATGAAGGGAGCAGAGAGGAGAACGCATAATGATGCCCTGTGACAGTAAATGTTCTCCAGGTGTTGACTCTGTATTTCCATTCTCTATTTGTGTGTGTGTGTGTGTGTTTGTTGTTTTCGTGTGTTTGTCAAATGCGACACATTACTAGGCAACCTCTTGTGCAGGGGCGTGTGTGTGCACATATGAGTGTGCACTCAGAGAATACACATACTGTAACTACAGCCATTTCTGTGCGAGTGTGTGTGTTAGTGGAGTGTACATTTCCCTGTAAATAACAGTTATTTGATGGGTTTTGGGTGAACAGAGTGGAAACTGTGCTCTGATGGTGGGTTAGCCTTATTTCTAGATTGTGTGTGTGTGTGTGTGTGTGTGTGTGTGTGTGATGAGGTCACTGTCTGTTCAGCGTAGTGATCGCCCCGAGGCCTGTACTTGAAGAGAGGCCATCAAGTCATTTTTCCACACTCAACAAAACAAACACACGCAGTACAAAGCAGCACAACTTGCAGTGAAGGCCGACGAAACAAAATGAAGACCACAAGAGAGAGAACACACTTTTACACAATGTCATTTTACCAAATGAATCCATTCATTAAACTAAATTGTCCAGCATGAATATGACCAGCTCGAATGAGTTCATGCAGTTTCTGCTGTGGCATCAAACCCAGATAACACGACCTCATCTGTTCATCTGGGCCCTCCTCAGTCACTTCCTGTCTTGCTCCCTTCTCCTTCTTCTTCTGTCTCTCTATCTCCCACTGATTTTGCTTTCAGCGTTTAGTCCCGACAGTGGCTTCTTCTGACAATAATGAGATCCCCTCAAGTCAATAGACAGTGGCTGTGCTGCATTATAAACACCACTAGATTGTGTGTGTGTGTGTGTGTGTGTGTGTTTATGTGTGTGTCTGTCCACATTTTGCATATCAACAAACATGAAGTAACATCATAGCTCAAATACTAAAACCCAAATGATTTTCTTCTTCATCCAAGTGGCCGCAGCCTGCAGGACATGGATAGTAGTGTGTGTAGTCATGATGTTACTGAAAACACATACATTTGGATACATAATTGTTACACACTGAACAGAGCTGAGTAACAGCTGTATTGTTTCAGTAGCAATTTGAGGCATGATTCAAAGTGGTGACTGCTGTTTATGGTTTTTCTAACCTGTTGATAAGTTTAAATTCAGACGTTTAGCAAGATTCATCCTCATTTTGCTTTAAACCAGATTAGTTGTGCAGTGACTGATGCTCCACATGTGTTAATTTTTTACAGCATGATGCAACTTCAAAGCCTGGCAACATGAAGAATTGACAGTACACAGGAAGTGATTATCTCAAGTTAGGGAGCATCTCCAAAGTGCATGCAGAGAGTTCTTAATTTTTTATTGACATCTCATCTGGATGTTTTTCTTCTGCATTTTCCAAATACAGTATTATGGTCCGCTTTCTCAATTTTTCCAGCTTTACATTTATCAAGGCATCATCCCATGCTACACATAACCTCCAGCTCCAGCGTAGCCTCCAGCTTCAAACCACTTATTATATTTCTGTTGTATTTTATATATTTTTATATATTTCTATCTATCTATCTATCTGTACATACATATATATGTGGGTGTGTGTGTGTGTGTGTATATATATATGTATATATATATATAAATATATATGCATATGTATATATACACACACACACACACACACACACACACACACACACACACACACACACACATATACATGTTCTGTGTATGTAATGAGGGAAGCTCTTATACATTTG
>JBAJHX010000039.1:18163700-18178241 GCA_037176925.1 Amniataba percoides | reverse complement strand
CACACACACACACACACACACACACACACACACACACACACACACACACACACACACACACACACACACAGTTCATCTGTTCAGTTATATTTATATACACATAAATAATCAATGCTAATCATTTATACTGAGACATGAGAGTTATGTGCTGGTTCACAAATCACAGTGATGTGTGTGTATTTGGTTTGGATGCAGGGCTGCCTGCCACTGTGTGTCTACTGTATATTCATGATACAGCACTTTGTGTGAACGTGTGTGTGGGCCGATTTACTGTGTGTGTGTGTGTATATCTGGCAAGCAGGGGATGATGTTGGCAGAACTCCCGCTCTTACCCACTCTGTCCTTATATGATGTCTTGTACAATGATTCTGTCCTTATTTGATGACACGGGGCCGTCCGAGTCCTTTTATGATGTCAGAGAATGAGGAGGGAGGTCGCCGAGTGCAAAGCAAAGCAAGCACTCACACACACGTGCACACACACACACACACACGTGCACACAGGCCTGAAGGAGGGTTTTCTACATCTTAAATGGATTTAAAACAGCTGATTGTTTGATGTTTTCACGAGCATTTTCACATGTGTGTTTATGGAGTTGGGAAGTGGGAGCGATTACTTTACATACCAAACAAAATATGAAGATTGATGAGGTTTTTCACCAAACATGTTGTATGTGCAGGAACACATGTAGACACATGCTAACCACATGTATGCTGTGCATGCTTGAACTGGTCCATTTAAAGCAGCTGACCTTGAGATGAGGCACATTTTATACACTGGCACTGCTCCAAGTCACTGTGTCTTCTAGCTGTGTCCATAACATATCTGTCCTTCAAAAGGTCTGGTTGTTATATTGGTTATTGGCCTTTACAGCTGTGTCGATTTAAAAGCTGTCCTCTGTTTGTTACATAACCTACATGAGGTCAGAGAGGTCATTTCTTATCTCTCCATCATACATTTAGAGGACTTCTGATGGACGGCAGCAAAAATATTAAATCTGCAATTACTGATTTTTTGGCAGCAGAAACAAGCCGTGAAGACAACACTGACACGTTATCTATCACCTTTTAAGCAGATATGCACATCAAGCAGACATGGAGCAACATTACTTTTAATTTGGAATCCTGTTTCTGACTTTTTCACTGCAAAAAGGCACAGACGAGATCTGCAACACAAAGTGGTCCCAAAGTGCTGGGAGCCTGCAGATTCAGGTGATAATTCTGTGTGGCATCATCACTGTGAGTGACTACAAGAGTGTCGTTTTACAAAATTCCTGGGTCAAGAACAAAGTGTCTACTGTAACAATTCGTGAGCACCTGCCAGTGTGATTTCAGCGCCGCAGTCGAGGAGCAGAGAGGAAAAACGATTGTACGAGGCAAGAAATGCTATCACCTTTCTCATTTGTGGACCTGGAGGGAAGGTTGGCACTGGCAGAAAGGAGAAAATGACGAAAGAGGGGTGGAGAGGTGAGGGAAAGAGTCGGAGGAGGGGAAATGGGGACAGATCGATCAGGGCCAAGACAACAGGTCTACTTTGAGAGAGCACTCCAGAGTCCAGAGCGCTATTTTCCATCCTCACTGCCAGGGAGAGGGAGGGAGAGAGAGGGAGGGAAAAGAAATGTGGAGAGACAGGAGGAAGGCAGAGTGCTAAGGGTATAAACTAACACAGCTAAGGAATCTTCTTCTCCTTTATTTGCCTTTCCTCTCTCTAATGTAAATGTGTTTCATGGAGGAGAACAATATAAAGTCCCTTGTTAAAAAGTTGTCTGTGCAACACTCAGTCTTCCCCAGGATAGATATTATATAAGAGCACAGCATATTAAGAAACGCAGTGACACTGTTCCCTTTTCCTCTCCCATGTGGATAAAATCAGCCCTTTTTTTGCCACGGGTTAGAAAACAGAGAATCAGCAGACTGTAAATAATCCCCCAGAAAAATGAAAAAAAAAAAAAAAGTAGTTTCCTCTTTTACCATCACTGCCTGTGTCTCACTTTTGGAATATGTATCTAACCTTTTCTAACATGCACGCTCGCTCATGCATAGAAAACAAGCTTTTAAAGTCATCGTGCCTTTCATTTCTCCCTGACCTTTGACCTTCGCTGGGACATGTTAACAGGCAGTAATCAATAACACCTTTTCAATAATTCCTTTTGGATCGGTGGATTGGTTTCTCACATACAAACGCACACACACACACAGGCACGCACACACACACACACACTAAAATATCATTAATGTATGGGGGCTTAGTGAAACAGGAAGTGCTCTGGTAGTGAGAAAATCACATTTAAAAGACTCTCAGTCTTGTTTAAATTGCAATATTGTTGTTTTGAGTTTTTATTCATGTTTTTAGTGGCCCTTGGCAGTAAATTCCAAACACCTTTAATAACACTGAAACAGACCTCTTTCTGTTTTTTTTAAAACACTCGCCCTTCATAGGATGTGATGATAATTGGATGATGGGTATAGTCATTCATGTTGTTCAACTTTATTGACATCACAAAAGTGTTGAATCAATCTTACAATTTCAATAGTAAACCTCAAGGGCACAAATAAATGTTTTTTTTATTTAACAAAGACAGTAAGTAATTATTATAGATTTATACATCTGACTTCTTTGTGGTCTCATATCTTTCTTGAACATATGTTCATATCCCATGGCATTAAAAACAATTTCGTATTAAACAAACAGCATCTTTCAACGTGTACTACATATTGTGTCAGTTATTTTACTGTGTTTTTCTAGTGTACTCACTCCCAGAACTGCCACCCATCCTTTGCTGTATTTGCTATATATGTACCTTTGCTGATCCTCAGTCTCAATCTGGTTGTTTATATTACATTTTTCACTTTCTATTAAATTGTCATTTGCTTTATCTTGTCACTGAAGGCAGTATGCCAACATCCGGACTTGCACACACACATAACAACCTTCTGAAAATCCCTGCAGGCTTTAACTTTTTTAATTGACTTTATGAAAGCAGATTTGTATTTCTCTCTTTTTTGTAAAGATTGCTCGCCTTCAGCATTTTCAGAAAAGTTTTGATTTTGTGGGAAAGTTTATATTCAGATTTTATTAGCAAAGTTGAAATGAATATTGGAAAGTATTGCTGCCAACTGGTGAAAACTCTTTGTTTTGTTCACTCTCACTTTACGCTGAGGACGCTGTTCTCGCTGCATGCAGGCCAGACTAGCCGATCATGGGAAATACATACAGTGTGTGTGTATGTGTGCTGTCAGATGCTCCCACAGTGACTCCAGTAGGCAGTCGCAGGACTTTACAACATTACCGCAGCCGTGTGTGCAGGAGAAAGTCACTGACGGATGGTTCAGTGTTTTTCTGAATGTGCGTGGCCGTCATTTCGTCTCTGGACATGAACAGATTTCTCCATTCAGTGTGAGTGCAGCCATGTGGGTGTGGAGCGTTGGGGTGTTTGACAGAAGTGTGTGTTTTTTCGGCTGGCCGGCTACTCCATAACCATGGTTTCACTGTTTGTTATGACTGTCTGCTCCTATGTTGCTGTCCAGCATCTCTGAGCAACACACACACACGCATACACACAAACACACGCGCTGATGCAATAGCGAAACCTTTGACAGGAGCTATTTATCACGCAGTTTGCCTTATTTACCAGGTGTGTGTGTGTGTGTTTGTGTTTAGACAGTGGTCTCTGAATTGTAGAATGATATGATGAACATATTGTCTTTACCATACACACGCAGCGCCCAGGACTCTTTAAAATGTATTGTTATGCTGCAGTGAGCTAATGAATGAATGTAATACTGTGTGGTGCACTATATGAAGGAAAGTCCCATTACCGGTTATCCCACCACCATCTGAAAGAAACACATTCAATTATTAATGACTCATTATGTGTCACTAGTTACAATGAGTTTCCATCACACTCATGTAGGCACTTCATTAAAAATTAAACTTGTTTGCCTTTGAACCTTTAGAGGTTCTTTATTCACCTCTACAGGTGAATTGACTGTTTACTAAACTCCTCCCCCCAAGGAAGTTTTAGCTCCCAAAAACACAAAAAGAGCAGATTAAACAGGGTGTGTATCACTCTAATCTGATTTGAT
The DNA here is from genome assembly GCA_037176925.1 of Amniataba percoides. NCBI lineage: Eukaryota > Metazoa > Chordata > Actinopteri > Centrarchiformes > Terapontidae > Amniataba > Amniataba percoides. Next base: position 18,174,156 of record JBAJHX010000039.1, on the reverse strand, counting down.
GTAATACAAGAACAGTATGTTTCTAAATGTTCTACATGGATCATCAGCTGGTGGAGATGGTGACTTTTTGTCTGGGACTTTCAGCGTGACATCATGTAAGCAGTCATCAGATTCATATTTAAGACCATTTTACAAGGTTCTCATCATAAACTGACTCAGCTGGAAACGCTGAAGAGAAAGAAACAGCATTTTCAGCCAACTCGCAGAGCTGATGATCGCTTAATCAGCTCGCTTGCCACAGCCGACGTGTCTCTCCAGTTGTGATTTCAGCTGCCACAATCGACGGTCGGCAGCTGGAGATGAAAAGTCAGCTTTTATCAACCTCGGCCTGAAATCAAGGGCCCATTGTCCCACTGTAAACTACGTAATGCGCCTCGTGAGAACAGAAGCAACAGTTTGCTGAGTGAACTGCCCTTTCGTCAAGCTCAGAGACATTTTTTTTTAAAGTGGACGACAAGACATTTTGGATGTAGGAACTGAAGGTCACAGACGATGCAGCTTAAGACAAAGTGCGTCCACCAAAAAGAAAAAAATGGCTGATTCTGGGTGGGAAGTGTGTCTCGAGGAGCCCATCAGAGTAAAGAAGGGGATTTCTGGCCTGTTACGTCAGCAGTGAGCAGGGGTCAGGTTTGATGGTCTGATGATGTCACAGAGTCAAAAGGTCACAGTTGGTGGATGATCGATAGACGTGTTAGAGCATGAACAAGGACAAGTGTGTGTCCTTGCTTTTTTTTTTCTTTGGGAAGAAGCCAGTGATTGTATGGAGCTTAACTGTGATATTTTTAAATGTTCTGGCTGTCCTGTCTTCATCTCTCCTCCCTTTCTCTTAAAATGTGTCATTTCGGCTTCCCTGACCTCTTTGAACTTTTTCTTCCTGTTGACCACAACTTCGCTGCACCTTTGTATTAATGCATGTTAGTGGATGGATATCAGGTTCTACTTTGTCACACCCCTCTCACAACACACACAGAGGATGTAGATAGTGCCTTTGAAAGCTCTCGGCCCTTGTGAGTGTGAGATAGAGAGTGTGTGTGTGTGTGAATCCCTGCATTTAGCGGCCAGAAATAGCCTGTTAGGAAATCAATGTTCCTCTCCCAGTGGCGCTGGGAGCTGTCTCCTCTACAATAGAGGGACTGTCCTGTTTCCTGCACCCTGGAGGGATTGTGTGTGTGTGTGTGTGTGTGTGTGTGTGTGGGTGGGTGGGTGTGTGAGTGTGTGTGTGTGTGTGTGTGTGTGTGTAGAAAGAGTGAAAGTAGAAAGAAAGAGTACAGACTCGTCTTGGCTGTGCCTCAGTTCTGCATCATCAGCTACCATTAGACACACAAACAAAGGGCAGAAAATAAAGTGGGTAAAAGCAGAAGAAGACTGTGTTAGTAGACTCAGTGAAGTGGTGCACTGAACATGTGTGTGACTGTTTATGTGGCCACTTTCTGACTTCTGCCTTTAAAGAAGTGACTTCCGAAGCTTTTTAGGAACTAATTGACATTCGTGAGTTTAATTAGTGGTGTCATATTGGGGGAGAGGCCATCGACCCTGCCATTAGTCTCCTCACCTCTGACACTGCTCCGGCAGCCTGCCAGTCAGCTGGGAGAGCCAGAGCGACGCGATCCCTCTCTGCTGGTTACGTCAAGCTGTGAAAGGCTCATTAATGTAGAAGGAGGTCACTTATTTAAGAATTATCTTTGTCATATTCGCCAAAACTGTCACTCTGTCCTGACAGTACGTGAGACAGATAATCAGATAAAAATCAGACTCCTCCGGCTCCACCTGCTGCAATTGGACAAGAATCCACCAGGCCGCATTCAGAAACAACCAATCAGAGCAGAGAATCTTCACCGAGCTTCAGTCGCTGCTGCAGCAGGAACTGTGCTCCACCTCACTAACTTGGTAACATTAATGGCATTCTGACTTTCAAAATAAGAGCACTTTTAGTTGGTAAGAGATGACAATTAGACGATTGTCCTAACGTGAGTAGTAATTTTTTAACTGTACAGAGAAGCAGATAAACTGTGAAATACATTGGAAACACCTGTCATCATGGTTTACGGTATTTGCTCACTGTTCCCTTTAAATACTGACAACTGCTGGATAACTTGTTCTGAAATTAAGTATAGATATTCATGTTCCCCTCAGGTTGAACTGTAGTAACCTTGGTCAACTGTGTCCTGTACTTTCGACCATGACTAAATACCTGAACATTAAACTGTTGTTAACATTGTCAGAATGAGTGTGCTGATTTACATCTAGCTCATAACACCACTGTGCCTTTGTATAGTCTTATAAACCTACCATGAAAAGACGGTGTAAGAAATGTGGTAAAAGTTTTGTGCTCGACCAAAACAAAATCTGACAAAATGGCAAAAACAGAACTTCATTTTATGTGTTCTCTTCGTCCTCTGGCATGTGTGTGTTGTTTACAGCACACAGAATTTGCTCATGACTTGCAGATGGTTTCGTACAGTTCAGTTTGACTGCATGCAAACTGGCTCTGGACAGGAATGAGACTGAATCCAGCTCAGTATGAGAGAGACGTCCCTGGCAGTGAACCAAGCTCTTTGAGTCTGTACTGGTCTCAGCGTGGTCTCAGATTGTGGTATAAAGAAGCTCTATGCTCTCATATCCAACTCTGGCAAGTCAGATGTTCTACCATCAGTGAAACTTTTTATTTTTTAGTAACCTAAAACGCTGTACTCATACTGATAACCACAAATACTATCTATACATTTCTATGTGTATTTGAACCATTATAATATAACACAATATCAATTTGAGTGTGCATCACCAAAATTTACATTTCAGCCTTTTTTTCCTGCAGATTGTTTCATTTGTTGACAACCTACACGGTTTAAATGTATATACATAATACAACATCACCATCTGTACTTAAGTGCGGTGCAAAAGTCACTTTTAAATGTATTCATGAGGAGCAGTTAACGAACAGGTCAGTCACAAAGTGGTTTCCATCCCGGCACCAGTCTGTTGTGCACTCATAGTGCCATAACATGAGGCCAGAGTGATGCACTGAAGTGTCATTTCACTTGCATGGACTCTGTAACACTTTATGTGCCAGCTTTAATAAGACTCTGGTCATTTGATTCGCTAAAATTTTTATAAGGATGCTTGTTTTCTAATTTTGCATGTTTAAAGAGGTTACATACACATGCTAACTATGTATTTTATATTTTTTGTGATGGTTCTGTGGGTAGGTTTTGATGAAATTCTGCATTCACATTACCTCACTCACTGTGCATCAAACAGTAGCTCTGAATGATGTTAATATTGAAAATGGGAGACAGATATTATCCCCATGGGGCCCTGAACATGAGGAAATGACTGAATTATTTTCTGCAAAACAGCAGGTGAGGAAATATGACGACAGCATGACTCAGCATGATAATAAATTACATCTTTACATTTCAGAAGCCTTTTTGTTTTTCATAGTGGGGAAACAGATGAGGAAAGACTGAAAAGGGTTGGTTCTTTTGGCCTGAAGATCGAATAAGAAATACTCCTCCCATATAAGTCAATAATGCTGTAAACATAAACGTTATATATAACGCCTGTATTGCTGTGCTATATCATAAAAAAGGCACCGACAGGCTATTGCTGTCATTTACTGTCTGCAAAAATCCATTAATGTTCCACTTTATTTGTGTTTCAGAGCTCCTCGGTTCTGCAAAGAAAGTGAATGTCAACTTCCAGGATACAGACGGGTGAGTTACTCTTCACTTCTCTCCTTTAGTCTGCTCTTTTTCTCACTCTCACTATCCCCATTCCCCCTGCCATTCTCACTTACCCTCTTCTATTTTTTTTTTTCACTTCCCTCCTCTCCACCTCCCCTTCCCACTCCTCCCCCGGTCCCATTCATATAAAAGCTGTATTATCACGGCAGCTCTACTTGTGTCTCTATAGTATTAAAAGCTGGAGGATTAGCGCCGATTGCACTCAGCTAAAGTTCCAGATGAGAATGCCGTGTTTGTGTGTGTGCATGTGTGTGTGTGTGTGCGCACGAGGCATTAATGCCTTTAAAAGCCTTGCATGTGTACAGAGTGTGGCTACGTGCCTGTGCTGGTTCTTCTCTGTGAGTTACTGCTTCAAACAAACAATAATAAACAGAGCATCAAGCGCAGAAGTCCGGCCCACATTCTCGCTGTCTGGGTTTCGTTGTGCGACAGAGTGCATTTGGACAGACGGACACAGGAGGTTTGAGACCTCCGCAGACAAAGTGGAGGGCTAATTTCAGACAGAGAAGGGAGCAGAAACAAAACAGGCTCATAAACGCAGATCAGTAGTTTGGATGTTGTCGAGCACCGATGAGTTTTCACAGTGACAAACAGGCGATACAAATGGGTGAGAAACAGAAGGAAAAGACCAGATGAATCAGGTGCTGTGGTGTTTGCAGCCACCAGATCTCAACCCAGCTGAACACCTACAAACATCCACTGCATCCTGTGCCAGTTGTTGCAACTCTCAGGCCTTTTTCTCCAAAAAGTACAACAAAGAACTTGAAGAACAATTTCAACTGTGAGGTTGACGGATTTAAGATGACACTGACATTTGAAATGCAATTTTCATACTCGAGTAAACAATGATGCAGAGTTATCATTTTAGTCCTTATTTACTGTTGCATGACTCTGATGTTAGATTTGGATTAATAAATGAATAAAATGACACATCTATCCATGCAACCAATTAAATTTGATTTCTCTCATCCACTTGCTAGCTGTCACTTTCACCCCGCTCTAATAGTCTCCCCTCATTCACGCTGATACGACTGTCACACTTGGGACTGCGTGGTTTCATGAATGAGGCTGTTACACAAGTTATAGTTGAAGTGGTGTCTGTATCTATCCAATCAGTCATGTTCAGCCCCGCAAAACTCCCCAAAGCCTGGAATTAAAGTTCACGATCCAAATTCAGGGTTTGTTCCTGCGTTCCTCGTTAGGTCCCCTGGGAAAGTTCCTGCAGCTGTAGCGTGAGCGTCCTGCAGCAGTCTGTTCATGCAGCCACATTTCTGATGTAGCTCAGAGTTGCTTTGCTGGCACTGTTTGCATTTAACAGATTATTTATGATCTTTTGCGTAACGTCCACTTTATTTCTGTGCTTCACTCATTTTAATTATGTTACACAGCGTGCTGCAGGGTCTCTACTTCTTTAATAGTGAATATTAGAGAAGGAAAATATATATTTCTTTACAAGCGGGTGCGACATAAACAAGCAAAACATTTTGTTGTGCCATGTGTCTTGGGCAGAATCTTGTATCCTGATTTAGGTAATTTTATATCCCCATAATGATGCATATCCCAATATAGCACATTTTCTGCAGATGTGTAGTGTCCATGGTTAAATTAGGACTCATTTCTGTTCCTATGGTAGTGAGTTTACATGCATGCGTTTTTCTTAACAACTTAATTATATATAACTTAAATGTCAACTTGCAAATATAACGGAAACAACAAAAGAGCAGCAAGGAAGATGTTGCACTTGTGCAATATGAACATCAGAGCTGTGGTTGTCTCCACTTCTCATTAATTTGGCACTCAGACTACTCATCCATGATACCTGACTGTCTGCACACCACAGCTCAACCCTACAACCATGAGTCATGCCAGCGTCTGCCCCAGTGAGGGTAATTTAACATGAGCTAGAAGACTGCAAACTGCGCCGGATAAAGTGGTTTCTGTAAAGATAAAGATCAAAAGTAATCCTCAGAGTGCGGCTTTGTCACTCTATGTGAAACTGAACGGTGTAATCTAATTAGTGTGTTTACTGTTATTGCCTCTTTGCCCCTTAATTCCTCCCACGGCATTAAGTGCTCCATGTTGGCTCATGCTAACGTGTGTGTTTTTGTCTGCTGCACAAATAAATAATAAACAAAGTTTATGATAGAAATGCATGGATCAAGTGGAATAATTCTGTTTTATAATGAGCGCACATGGCTAATGAGTCTGCAAAATGTTTTCATTTCAGATTCATTTACTCTTCTTGGCAGTCGCTTGGAGACTCTTAATGAACTCACTCTGTAAAAAAAAAGAAAAGAAAAAAAAGCTCTTAATTGGGATCAGTCTCCTCATCTGCTGTGTGTGTGTGAGCAATATTTCCTATGTGCTGTCCATCAGCTGGTGCAACACCGTCAGCAGGAACCCAACAAACGCTGCTCAGCATTTTTATGTTATTAAGATAATTAGAAAGCAGAGCGAAGGAGCAAAGTGGAGAGAGCAGCGGTGTGACGAGTAGGAGGTGAATGCAAACAGGAAGAGGAGGTTTGTCCCATATGCACATTCACAGGAGAGGGGTGACACCAACAAAGCATTCAGGGTGTTCGGGGGACAAAGATTCCTCTCTGGACCCTGACAAGGAGCTCCACATTGAGACCTGAGCACACATTACAGGAGCTCCACTGCAGTGATATATACACTGCATGTGAGTGTGTTTCGGGTGTAGAGGTTAGAAGAAAGGAAAGAATAAGAAAGCATCAGATCTGGGTGAGAACATTATTTTAACTGTGCAGAGGTTGAAAGCTGATTTGACTTTACAAAGGCAAACAGTATATATACCAGACCTAAAATTCAGACTTTTAGACAGTGTGTATATAACTACCCAGACTAGTTCAGCTCAACAGGGGAAAATATTGCAAAGGGAGGAAATAAAATGCACTCTCCATCTCCAAACAGGCGCAAAGCAACTACAATTTCCTAAAGCAGCCTGACCTCCATCCAATTACAAATATACTTCTCTAATACAACAAACAACACCTCCATGTCCCAAATCTCAGTCCCTCATTTGATCATCTGTTCACTCCCCCACTCAGCATCTCTACAGCCCCCCCCTCCCCCAGTTTGGTACTAATGATGAACTGAAAGCATGAGAAAGCATTTTGACTGCTTAATTGCTCTCAGACTACCCACCAGCACACACTGAATCTGCCATCTCAGTGGATTTGGCAGCATCCTGCTCCAGTACTGAATGTATTTTTAACACATCCTGTCTCACTGTTTTTGTTCTGGGGTCTTCTTCCCACCACTATTTCTACCAAAATGCAAATGAAACACTGTGAGGTGAGGAAAGGTCAGATTGCTGTTGAAAAATAGATTATCAGTGTTGTTGGCCTCTACGCTCACTGATTCTTTGCCTTCTGAAAGTAAAGAGGAGTGATTGTCAAATGACAAACGATTCTATGCTCAGTGATTCCTGCCTTAAAGGTAAGTATGTTTTAATGAGTCATTTTAAAACATTGCTTATAAAATGGTCTTTTTTGACAATATGGCCATGAGCTCTAGAGCCTGAAAGAACAGTCATCAATACATTTTTACACTGACTGGTTGAATTGATGATTCAAAGTCACACCCAGAGATAACGTCTCCAAACAGAAAGTCATCAGACACACAACTCCTTCTTAGATGATCTGGAATCTGTGCAGTTATTAAGTGCGTGTTTCACTGCCTCATAAAACCTGGACACACACACACACACATACAGGCAGAGTGACAGACAGTGATTAGCAAACAACAGAGACACACGACAGCATGACATATGAGCCAGGAGCTGGTGGCACAAACACACACACACACACACGCACACATGCACACATGAGCACACAGCAGCAGATGGGAGAGAAGAGTGACGGACATCATCTTCTTTCCTTCCTTCTTCCCTGTCCAGTGTGTGATTGTTGGAGCAGTGTGTGTGTGTTTTTTGTGAAGGCCTAGGAGGCATAAAAATCTCTCATTACTGAAAGTGGGTCAAACTGTGTGCGTATGTGTGTGTGTGTGTGTGTGTGTGTGTGTGTGTGTGTGTGTGTGTGTGTGTGTGTGTGTGTGTGTGTGTGTGTGACAGGTGAAGAGAGGACCTGTGCAAAGCATGTATAAGCAGCGTGATTGAGCAGCAAACTGCACAAACAGATTGTGTGTGTGTCTGCGTGTCTGTGTGCTAAAAATGGGGGAGAAGCTGATCAGGCCAGTTGGAGACACAAACAGACAGGGAGAGAGGAAAAAGAGAGAGAATGACTCTGAGGATGAGCAAGATAAATAAACAGAGGCAGCTGCTGAGAGGAATTGAAAAGTCGAGATATGACTTTCTGAAATGGAGACGCATTACGTGGCTTCAGTGGGGGTGGAGCGGTGCTGTCTGAGCGGGGTTAACCGTGGCCTTCGTGGCTGCATGAAAACAAACCTCTGCCTGCATTCGACCTCAAAACCCCCAGCGAGGCTTCTCCCTGCAGCCGCCACCACCGTCACCCTGTCTGACAGTTTTATCTTTCTGATAAACTTTGATGTGTGTGTCCTTGCATCGTGTTTATGGAATAACACCACAGCTCGTGTTTTAAAGAGAGAGTTTGAGAACGCCACTCTTGTGTCTCCAAGATGAAATAGAGCAAGGAGAAAGGCTTTGATAGGAAGCAGAAGATAGTAAGAAGAGTGATGGATTTGTGGAGAAGATAGGGAGAGCGAACGGGAAGAGAGGAAGTGCGGGAGAGTGAAGAGGACGGAGCCGTGGAGGGAAGCAGCGATGCCGTCAAAGGCTGAAGAGGGCGGAGAAGTGAGCAAGAGAGAGAGAGAGAGAGAGATGTGGAGGAAGATGGATACAGGGAGGGAGAGACAGGCGGATGAGAGGAGAAGATGAGAAGGAGGGTATAAATATTGCATGGCAGGTTTTACTACTTGGCAAAAGCAAGGGCTTCCCTCCCCCTCCTTCATACATGCACCCCGCTGACACACACACACACACACACACACACACACACACACACACAGTGCTGTTTTACTCAGCCTAGTGCAGCATTGTGTAACACTATCCCTGCTTAACCCTGCAGGGGAAAGTGAAGGGAAGGAGGCTCAGTCGTCGCTGAGATGCAGAAGTGGGTTATGACACACGCGCGGTGGGAGCCCTCCTGCTCTGTGTTTGTTGTGATGAGGAGGTCCAGCGTGTCAGATTCAGGGCCGCTCGTCCACTGATGAAGATGCATTCACTGAATATTTTATTTTCAAGTTTAACCACAGCTCACTTAAGGATTTTGTACAGTCTTGACTCCGACAGTACATTCACGGGAAAGCTCCCCTAAATTTAGGCCCAATTAATGGTGAACAGATAACTAATGTTTTTTTAATAAAACATCTCAAAGTCCTATTTTAGGTGCAGTTATATACACTGAACATAAACAACATAAAGTTGTAAGTAAATTATTGTATTATTTCCAATATTAGGTAAGACAAGGCAGTTAACTGTGCATCACAGATGTTGTGACTTTAACCTAAAAGGCAACTTTGTTATAAGAAAAAAAAAAAGAAAGAAAAACAAGTGGTTTTATTTTGGATGACCTTTTTCTGCTTCTTGTTGAGTAGCAACAATTACAGCTATGAAAATTACTTTAAACTGTCATTTCAGAGGTTTTATATTACATATTAGTTTTATTTTTCATTTAGTGGCATTGGAGAATAGCTTGTTAACACTGTTTCCTCAAAGCTAGGTGGTCATGAGATTCAGTCCTCTGGGCTTGACTATCTGAGGGAGCTCATGTACAACAGCAGATATGAAGCCAACACACCAAAGTACATTCTTATAAGCCAGAAGCTTCCCCACAAAGACCATGACTTTAACACGACATTAATCAACACCGCATCAGCAGCCGCACCAAAAGGTGTCACAAGTGTTGATCAATGATCAGGACATGTTACCTCTACAGGTGGTGAGATGTCAGATTTCTTCTGTGTTTTGGTCTGTAGTCTGTGAAAACGCCATCTGTGGAAAATAAAGTACTAATCAAAGTAATCAAGTAATAGTAATGTGATAGTTAAAAGCTCCACCCTGACCAGCCACAACATGGAAACACTGCTTGCATTTTAAAGCATCAGAAAATATAACTCAATGTTTCTGTATAGTTGTTTTTGTCAAATGTAATTCTTTTGGGTATAATTATAGTAAAATGTGTCAGTATACAGTATTATATAGTATATATAATAACATAACTGTGTAAATGCATGATAATATCTGTTGGACACCACTGCCCAACAAGGGACATCTTTAGAAGAATATATTGCATAAAGCTAAATTAATCAGCTAAATGAATGATAGAAAATTATAAATTAATAGTGTGTTAGGTAGATATTTTTATCATAATGGTGGAACATGCTGGAACTTTAGAGAGTAAAAGAAGAAGGGAAGGAGAAAAGGTTATAGGTAATATAGAGAGAAAATAGTGGAGGAAAAGAGGGAAAGAAAATAAGACAGAAGACAAACAAAAAAAGGAGCGCAAAAGCAGAAGTGCAGACAGAGAGCAGGAGAAGGAGGGATGGGTGATCTGTAGTGAATGAACTGGAGCAGGTCACTCTGGGATTGCAGCACTCTTTAGTATGCTGCCCCACACTCCCTCAAACACACACACACACACACACACACACACACACACACACATAAGTGTCCTCCAATATAGCTTGCCCTCTCATGAAACAAGTCACAC
>JBAJHX010000039.1:18143497-18163600 GCA_037176925.1 Amniataba percoides | reverse complement strand
ACACACACACACACACACACACACACACACATAAGTGTCCTCCAATATAGCTTGCCCTCTCATGAAACAAGTCACACAGAGATTCAGTAGCTTGCAAGCTGACACTCGCACGTGATCTTTGCCAGTGTTAAAGATGCTGCCGTCTCCACGGTTACAGAGAAGTTAGAAAAGAGCAAAGTGGAGCTGACGGCAAAGTGGAAACAAGACTACACTCCACCGAAAATAATCACACATCCCCTTAAGGTCATAATTTGATGATGAAAAACGAATCTTGACGGTGTGCCGTGCTTAGTTACAGCCGCTGCTGACTTTGTTCAATAAATACAAGCATTGGCCAGTTAGCTTTAATGTGAATGTACCTGTTCGTCTCTGTGTGTGCGTTTTCAGTGGCCGCTCAGTCTTTTAGCCTGTTGACTCCCATTACCGGTATCCAACCGGTCTAATCCCTCATCAGCTTTTAGCCCGCATTTCAGTTTGCTGGATGAATTACGCAACACTGGTATAAAACCTACACATCCATATGAGATGAGCTCAGTTCCATTTCAGGCTCTGCTCATTTGGAATAGATGGAGCTCAGATAATGTGTGCGTCAGCTGGATGATTCAAAAGGCCTCTGTTGTTTTTCCTCCGATGTGCTCAGCTAATTTGACTTTCTCTCAACTGTAGACCAGAGTATAAGATACGATATTGATTTCACAGGTGCATGCTGTTCAACTGGAGCAATATTATTTATCATCCAATCAGTAGAGGGTTGCAGTCAGAGAGAATGCATAACAATGACTTTCATCTAGCTGGGGTTTCTCTCTCTTCACTCTTACCCCTTCAAACCTAAAGCAGAGACACAGTAGTGTAATCTCTAGTGAGGGTCGCTGGGACAAATGATCATCTGTAGTGTGACCATCAGAAAGTGACTTACACTTGTTTTCTGCATAAAAAGTGCACTTGCTGAGAGGGGATTGTAGTTCTTGTTGCCATTATCTCATTACATTTCTCAATAAAACAGCAACAGCAGTTTTTATCACCTCAGTGCTCTCCTGTGTGACTCACCGGACTGGAGCTTACTTACTTGCCTCCTTAGTTTCATGGGTCGTCATCCCAAGGACAGACCCCACATAAAGCTGCCTGTAACAGTGTGTGAGGAACAAGACACATGTTGATGTTGCTATGAGTAAGACACAGTGTGTATGTGTGTTACATTTATGTTTGCCTGCTTTTGTCCCCAGGTTATGTGACTCTTTATACTCCTTCTCATTTTTATCCATCAAGGCTGACAGAGCAAGCTCACATACTCGGCATACGCCCTGTGGCCTCAAACACACACACACCCACACACAGTATATCCTTTACATAATGTAATACCTTTCCTCTGGTGTATGCTTTTTCATCTCCCACCGTCCCATCTCTCCCTCTCTGCTCCAGTTTTCAGCAGATACACCTCAGATGTTTGATCTTAATCCTCTGCTATTAAATTTATTTGTCATGCTAAGCTTTGACATTATCACTGACCTGTGTGTGTGTGCTTGTGTGTGTGTGTTAAAGGTTTTCTCCGCTGCATCATGCTGCACTTAATGGGAACCTGGAGCTCATCACTCTGCTGCTGGAGTCACAGGCCGCTGTCGACATCAGAGACCAGAAAGGTGGGGGAGGGTGTACAGACACGCTCACACACACATACACACACACAGGAACACAGAAAAAACAAATGGAGCAGAGGAGAAATACATAAACACTGTACATGTCGCCCTGCTACACATAGATACTCACAGCTCAGTGATATCATATGTCTCGGTGTGATAGATATGGCCTGTGTGTTCATACTGTGTGTGTGTTTCTGTGTGTGCAGGTATGCGTCCGCTTCACTACGCAGCCTGGCAGGGAAAGGCGGAGCCTATGAAGATGTTGCTGAAATCTGGTTCATCTGTCAATGGCCAATCAGACGAAGGACAGATCCCTCTCCACCTGGCGGCGCAGCACGGCCACTACGACGTGGTGAGTCACAGCAGAGCGCAAAGTGGAGGTTCAGGCAGGCACGTCAGCTGGTCATTAGCTGATCTGAACTCCGCATGATTCATATAACAGAGCCAGCTATCATAACTCACATGTAAAGCTCCCTTTAGCTCTCTGACAAATACAAAGTGTGGGCAGAGATTTATAGATGTGGAATCTGGCTACCTTTAGCTTTACTTTAACATTTATCACCTATGACTCTTTCTCAGTGAAACCAACAATAAGCCCCAGTTCCTGCAGCACAGCACATCACAGGCAATACTGCTCGCATTGATCACCGTGAAAATGGGCACCACTCAAAAAAAAAAAAGAAGAATGTAAGATAGATGTGTTAAGAAACAAAACCGAAGACAGGAACTAAAGAAAAATCACAGAGGCTTTTCCAGAAAGAAAAGAAAATGTGGGGGAAAGCTGCAGTGCTGCTGCAGGCTTGCCAAAGCAACAACAATGAAATACAGCAGACTCACTACAGCAGCTACCGTACCCTGGAGGAGAGCGAGGCTCAGCATTCACAGGCTGAAAAACCAAAGAGCCACTGCTTCTATTTGATTAAACAATCGTGATTTATACGGGGCAGCAGACTGGGGCTGGAGCTATAATCCAAAGCTGCTCCCAGTGTGCAGGGGCAAATGAATAAGAGACTACCTCGATGAAACAGGCGGCAGATTACAAAATGAAACGTTCAACATCCAGCGAGGCAAAAGCAAAGCACAGAAAAGATTTGAGACACTCGCTTTAGAAACAAGGACGGCGAGACAGTGCTTTTATCAGAGAGGAGGGAATCTAATTTGGTGTGTTGTCCCGATTTGTTCCATTTTTAAGGTGCATTAGAAAACTGGAAGCACAATGAACTAATTCCTCCGGTGGGGAGAATTTATCCCTTCGAGTCATTTACCACTTTAACCGAGCTTTCCCTTTCACTTGATGTCGCAGCACTTCTCTGAGGTCGTTTTACGGGGACAGGCTGCTGTGCCCACAGGGATGGATTCCCTTTAACTCACAGAGGGACAAAAACCAGGGAAAGTCAGGTTTTTGTAATAGATGTACTCGACCTATCTAAGCAAACAGCTCGCTGCCGTCCCTCCCTGAGTCATTACCATATTGTGATTTTTTTAGCAGCGAAGCAAAGGTTCATGTTTAACATGACAACAGGCTTAGAAAGCGCTGAATCGATGTTCTCAATTGTGCAACGATGTTAAAAGGTGCTTTTAGATGGAAATCTGCAGGCGTATTGATGTGTGCTAATGTGTCTGCTCAGTCCTGCTCTTCTGAGGACCTCTGTACTGCTTTTGATTTTTAACAGAGCATGACATCTTCTCTGAGCAAGCATGTGTGTTTCGTGCAGCGTGCATCTGTCTTAACTGTACGTGCTTGCATAATTGTGTCGTTTCATGCTTGCAGTTTTTGATCTCAGCTGGACCTCTCTGGTGGCGTTTCTGTGCGTTTCTCCCCGTGTTTGGCTGTTTACCACATGTTTACAGAAGTGCAGTTTGGCTGTTTGCTGAGCTCCACCCCACTATTACTGTTGCCACATATTATAGTGACTGACACTCAAAATCGGGTCCTCTATTTCGGACAGATGTAGACAAAGCAGGCCTCGCATGTTTAGGTGGTCATGGTGGATTTTTGTGGGCTGAAATTATGACTGTCGCCAATGCATTTAATCAGCTACAGCCATGTGGCTAATGAAACTAATGTTAGCTCCGTATGTCTGTTGAAAACACATCTAACTACTTTGTCGTGTGAAATTGATATTAAATATGCACTTGTAGATGGCTATATGAATGGGATCGTGCTAAAGGTCCTTCTGCACTCACGCCTTGGAGTGATCCCGATGTGACAACAAGTTCTGATTGAGTATATGTCAGCTTTTACTTTATAGTAGGTAAATGGACTTGCACTTATAGAGCACCATACAGACTGATGGCACAGCCTTTGGTAAGAATTTGGGGTTTATTATCTCGCTCAGGGATGCTTCAACGTGAGGAAAGGAGGAGAATGGAACTGCTGCTCTTTCGATTAGTGGACTCTACCTCCTGAGCCTCAGCTGCCTCAGACGCCCAAAATCGAATCCATTTATTACACTTTTCACATTCTTACAGCAACTCCTGCAGTGGCTGCTTATTTGTCTCAGAATAAACCCTCAACTTGTTTTCTTTTTTTTTGAGAAAGACCAATGAAAAAATGAGAGATTGCATTAAGTTCCAAAAGTCAGTGGAGCAGAGGCTGCCCCTCTATCGCCCTGCAAAGACGTGTTTACTAAGCTCTGATTGGACAAATCTGTTTGGAGGAGGGCTGAGGTGTTAGAGGTTAATTGGTGACCTCTAACTCTAAATAGCCTGTAGGTGTGAGTGTGTGTGGTTGTTTGTGTGTTAGCCTTGTGACAGACGACCTGGTGACCTTTCCAGCGTGCACCCTGCTTGTGATATTTTAAAATCTCTTTTCTCTCCCTCATGTGTCTGTGTGCGTCTGCCTGTGTGTGTTTTCCTGTCTCTAGTCGGAGATGCTGCTGCAGCACCAGTCCAACCCGTGCATTGTGGACAACGCAGGGAAAACCCCTCTGGACCTGGCCTGCGAGTTTGGCAGAGTCGGGGTAAGAACGCTTTCATTCGCAAAACAGCAGCGACTGGAAAGGAACCACAGAGATGACGAAATGTGTTGCTTGTGTTACGTGGGTGGGTGTGTGTGTGTGTGCCGCAGGTGGTCCAGCTGTTGTTGTCCAGTAACATGTGTGCTGCC
The DNA here is from genome assembly GCA_037176925.1 of Amniataba percoides. NCBI lineage: Eukaryota > Metazoa > Chordata > Actinopteri > Centrarchiformes > Terapontidae > Amniataba > Amniataba percoides. The sequence continues at coordinate 18,158,854 of JBAJHX010000039.1, read as the reverse complement.
TTGCTGGAGCCCAAAAAAGGAGACACCACCGACCCCAACGGGACGTCTCCTCTGCACCTCGCTGCCAAGAATGGACACATAGACATCATCAGGTGCGCACACACATTTTGACTTTTAAATACGCCCTCAGATGCACAGAGGGTCATCTCACACATACACACACACACACGCACACACACACACACACACATTTCTGATGAAGCACTATGTTTAAATGTCCTCCTGAGCTTGCTGATAAAACAGATCTAAACAATTTGATCCAATTGACTGAAGGAACAATGTGAGTGAGAGTCGATCAGTCAGACAGTCCTGAAAAAGTTCGTCAAATTTTTTGTTTGCGTTTTTGCAAAAGAGCATCATGACAAGGTGGCTTCTGTTACCGTGGCATTCAGCACAAAGCTCTGCGATGTTCCTGGCAGATCAGTGCAAATAAACACACACCACAAACTCTCATTGCTCTCCACCAATTTTAAGTAACCCAGGGGTATATATGTGTGTGTGTGTGTGTGTGTGTGTGTGTGTGTGTGTTGTTGATGCAGGGGTAGACTTGCCTAGCAGGCACAGACAGAGAGGCGAAAGGAAGGAGAGAGACGCTGAAAGATGAGAGAGGACTTTAGCCGAGGGAAGGCAAGGAGGAGAGAGAGAGAGAGAGACAGAGAGAGAGAGGGGTAGGAAAATAAAGCAAGGGGATCAAAAGAGAGAGGAAGCGAGAGAGAGAAAGAGAGAACAAAGCCTGTCATAGTTGATAGAGCAGAGCGTGCCTCTCTAGAAGTGACACTGATAAATGATGCTCATTAGGCATGGCCAGCAGCCTGTGGAAGACACACAAAACACACACACACACACAAACTCTGACGCCGATTCAGTAGAAGTTAGAAGAAGTCTGCTTGACAGCTTTTTTTTTCTCACCCACATAAAGTAGAGTTTACGTGTCAGCCTCGTGTCCTTTACTCTGACCCTGCCACTGTAAGCACAAGACGGATATTCTGAACTCACTGTCTACAAATCCCGTTAAGAAACCAACAGGCGACGAGTCTGCAGCCGTGCAGAGCCCCACTGTGCTTTGAGCTAAATGCTAACCTGCGGTGACAATGTAAAGATGCTTCTACAGACAGTCGACATGTTTACTTTAGCGTGCCACGTCTCTGAATCTTTTTTCCTCAAGCTCTGCCATCACCCAGTCCACCATTAGAGCCTGACTGATGGAGCGCTTCTGTCCTGTCAGGTTCTCCAGACTCCAAAGCTCTGTTAAAATGGCCATTGAGGTCTTGGTCCCCTCCCTGAGTCAGACCCAGAGTTTTGCCAGACAGCTTTAAGCCTGACGTATTTGACTGACCACACGGAGAGATGTTGTCAGACGTGTGCGTTTTTATCCGTTTTCTCAGTCTCAGTTTTCTTCTTTTCAGTAAAATGTAAAAAAATCAAACCTTCCTGGTGCCCAGAGAGATTTTGTTTTTTTCTTTTCCCCGCTTTGCTGTATTTGCACATCGGCTCTGTTCTTGGCGCTGCAGTTCAGAGGTGTGAAATTCACTTGTGAATGTATACAAATGCCTGCGTTTAACCGAAATGAAACTGATAGAGGACAGAAGGGAGGGAGGGAGGGAGGGAGGGAGTCGGCCTTACCCTCCCCTCTGTTCTCTCCTTCTCTCTGTGACGTACTGTGTTTTAACACAGCAGGACTCACAATGCAGTTACTCTCATTTCCATATTGTCTGATAATGGAGCGAAATGTGATCACCGCTCATAAATAGTGTGTTGGCCAGCAGTCATTACCAATCTGATTATTTTATAATTATTCTAGGCTGACAGCCAAAAAAGTAAATGTAATCCATTTTCAGTTCAATCTAATTATTGCCGTCATTGATATCAAGACCTCTTTTGCAAGAGAGACTTCAGCAGGAGAAAGACGTCTCTTCATTATGATGAGAACGCTGAGTCAAGCCCACATGCATCATCTCAGTGCTGCAAATACTCACTGACTAACTACTCACTACGAATGATCAAATGTGTGTTTATCTGCAGCTGAAAATAGATTTCAACAAATAAACTCTTTGCAACCAGCTGTTTTACTGAGGCTCTTTAAAAATGAAGGATTGACGTCTTCAGCAGGAGCAAACAGGCTTTTGGCTGATAATCACAGAGAGGATGAAGGAGCAATGAGACGAACACATTGTTGGTTTAAGTCATTTTTTAGGAGAATCCTGTAAATCAGGTGCAGTTAAAGATAATGTTTTTCTCCTTTTCTTTTTCTCATCATTTCATACTCAACTGTCTGCGTCTTTGCTTCCTGACCTTCTCCTCCTCTCGCCCCATTCCCTCTCTCTCCTTTGCAATTCTTCACACTTTCTCCCCTCTGAATTTCACTCCCCTCTTTGCTTTGTCATCTCTTCCGACTCACTTTCCTCTCTCACCCCCCCTCCCGCCCTCTCTCTGCCCTCGCTGTCAGACTGTTGATCCAGGCAGGTATAGACATCAACAGACAGACCAAAGCTGGCACTGCCCTGCACGAAGCTGCCCTGTGCGGAAAGACCGAGGCAGTGAGACTCCTGCTGGACGTAAGTGGAACTTTGCAGGAAACTTTCGAGCACCTGGACTCGAGTTCACCCAAAGGACAACTGCAATCTAATTTAGACTTTCCAGAATAGTGTGTGTGTGTCTGTGTGTGCACTTCAAGGCCGAAACCTCCGTCTCCACCTCTGTAACACATTGTAGCGGTGACAGTAACACGTGTTAGGTGATAGAAAAAATGAGAGACCTTTGCTACTTCCATAAAATTACAGTCAAGCCACCAGGTTTCTTTGTCAAAACAAAGAAGGCCATCTTTTTTCTGTCACGGATGACTGGACTGTAGACAGTGTTTTCCATATCAGAAAGAATATATGAATGTATGCATGAGAATGAAGGAGTTATTTAAATGACAGATCCAGCCTACTTGATGAGCAGAAAAATTCATTGGTCTGACACAAAAACAGCCACTGTGACTTAATTGATTCTCATTTTTATTTATTCTTTATTTTCGCAGACATGTTTTATAAAAACATTGATTTATGCCACTGTATGTTTCAGTTTCACTTCATTTCAGAGGGAAATATCCTACTTTTTCTTTTTGACTGGTGTAGGTACTACTTAGTAGCAGAATATACAAAAACCTTTCATAATCTTATGAAATAGATTTGTATTAATTGATAAAATGTATTAATAAGTAAAATGCAAGATTAAACCTGTGGTAATAGGCTCATCAGTCTCATCATCATAAAGATATTCTCAGATAGGGTTCCTCAGGTGGTATTATATTAAGTTAATGTAGTGGTCGTCTGAGGCTTATTTCTTATTTATGTTCTAATTTGAGGCACAGTTATGTAAAACAGTGCCACAAAGAAAGAAAGGTGATGCAAATGACCCACGCGTGCTGGTGTCATTAAAATGCCACAGGGTTTGTGAAAACAAGAGAGGCAGTATGTTTTAACGAGTGTGTGTGAACCAGCATGAGAAACTCTGAGAGAGAGTCTCTGCACTGACGTGTCTTCAGACTGAATTCATCTTTGTTCTTCGGCCTATATTTCATTAAACAGATCTAAATGTAAAATTCTTCTTAAGGTTTTGGTTGTGACAGTTGCAAAAATAATGGGTGCTTGTAATTGGTAGAATAGCAGCGGGGAATGAGCGAGAATAGCTTATTTCCTTGATGTCAGGATGGGAAATGATGATCCCTGAGGCGTTTAATTAGTGCGAAGAGACAAATGTGTGAGTTTCAAGTAACTGGATACTGTGTGTTTTGTTTTTTTAGTATATAAACAAGCATTTATGGTATAATGAAATCATTAGAAAAGTAATATAATGAAGAAAATTTTTTTTCCAAATAGAAATTAAAATTTAATAGTAACAACAAAAAGTTCAACTCTCTTGTCTGCATGAAACAAAAGAAAATTCTGTTAAAGGTGAACTTTTGTTTCTCTTCTACAGAGTGGTATCAATGCCACAGTGAGAAACACCTACAGCCAGACTGCACTGGACATCGTCTACCAGTTCACTGCAACACAGGCCAGCCGAGAGATCAAACAACTGCTGAGGGGTAGGAAGGATGGATGGATGGATGGATGGATGGATGGATGGATGGATGGATGGATGGATGGATGGAAGTCAGTTTACTGTCTTTACATGAGATATGGACAGAAATCGCACACATAGTTTATTGTGTGGTTTGTTGCTGACGGTAGGATTCTCCTACTATGTTAATGCATGTGGTATGATGATGATGATGATGATGATGATGATGTGTATTTACTGTCATGTTCTGTGTGACTTAGACTTTTTCTGTCCGTCAGATGCGTCAGCCGCCCTTCAGGTTCGGGCTCTGAAGGATTACTGCAACAACTACGACCTGACCAGCCTCAACATCAAAGCAGGAGACGTCATTACGGTAACAAACACACACACACACACACACACACACACACACGCCAAATAGCCATACTTAATGTCATCCGTGAAAAATGATGTTGTTACCGCCACATAATGAGCATTTCTGACATCAAAGCTGACAACTGATGTTAGCCGAGCTGTGTTTGTTGACTTTAATGAGGTTTATGACTTTAAGATTTTCTTTAAAGTTTACTAGACAAAATGATGGCGTGTTATTTTTTTTGTTTTTTTTTTCCTTGTTTGTAAAACACTGTATAGTTTTACGTCTTCAGGCCCCTAAAAGTTAAAGCTCGAATGAAACAGTGTGAGAGGGGAAAAATCACTTCTGCAAATGTGACTGATGAGGGGTTACAGGTAAACAGGCCTTCACATTACAGTGGTCACACAGGAAATCATGGCCCCTCTACATGCAAGACCTCATTCTGGTCTCTAGGGGGAGCTACAGGTTTTGCTCCAATGGTGCATATAAACTATTGTATTGCTGTTATTGTAGCAACATTATCTGCAGTCATATGTGTGGAGCTGGGAAACTGTGCCAGAATTAATGTGCAGATACTTTACTTTCTTCAATAACACCCCCGTAAGAAACCTAAACGGATGAGACAGCATGAAAGAGATTTTTTAGAATCGTCTTTTCTCAGACAGCAGCACACTATGAAATCTTGTTTGAGAGTGTTCACTGCTTGTTTTTTTTGGTAACATATGAGAGTGCAAAAGATGAGAGTGCAAACCAAATTGAATCCAGTGCACAGGTCTTTGAGAGCACACTCACACAGATTATTAGGGGCAGAATTTAACTTGGGCGTGAGAGAAGACGTCGTCGTGAACAAGAGGAAGTGTCTAACTACATTTGAGCCAGCAACAATTCTCAACAAAGCAGCTCGCACTTCATTTTTGACAGTCTGGAAGTGAGGGGTTGTCCTGTTAGACCCTTCATTCCACTTTCAAAATGAAAATAAAATGGTGTTTTTTTACCACTGCATGGACGAAAAAAAACAGTGTTTTGGTGTCTGAATACGAGTCAACTGAAAAATAATATTACCAATAATAAAATCATTATGGGCTGTGGATCCATTCTGAATGGTGGCATGTTCAAGATAGGTGTGGGGCAAATTCTTACAGGTATCAATACACCCAATCTTCCCAGTTTGTAGGCTGAATGATGAGACAGCTGCCATGACAGCTGCAGGAAACTGAGACCGACTCAAAAAGAAGCGTGTCTGATCAAATCTGATTCTGCTCTTCTGAGTCTGAGCTCACAAATGTGAACTTGCAGACAGAGTAGTCCCCTGAATTAGTTTCCTTAGCTCTCAGATCTTTTGTCATCATTATACTTCCACAGTTAAGTGAGATTATTAATGAATATGCATGAATGAGGTTTCCCTCATTTACTACGAATGTGTTTCACAGGGAAATGTATTCACTTGCAGTGCAGTCCACCCACCACTCATGAATATTTATGGGCATTTATACAGCCTTTGGGTAATTATTACAGTAATAAGGAAGCCAAGCAGTGCCTTTTCTTCTTCCCTCAGGGTCTAAATGAACAATTTGGCCTCACTGTTTTATCCGACAGCTCCAGCTTCGCATTTCTGTTTGACAGCAAAAATGTCAAAAAAGAGGATTGTTTTTCAAGGCTTTTCAGTAACTTTTGAAAAGCTGAAGCAGCTTTAAATAATGCTGTTAAAACAGCAGATCCAGTGGGAGTGTAGAACGCACAAAAATGTAAAATTCCACAAAATCATGCTTTCTATTTTCCTATATGATATTACTGTTGTAATAAATGGGTCTGCCTGACAGGTTTTGGAGCAGCACCCTGACGGACGCTGGAAAGGCTGTATCCATGACAACCGAACAGGAAATGACCGGGTGGGATACTTCCCGTCTACCATGGTGGAGGTCATCAGCAAGCGCACAGGTGTGTGTGCACCGCCTTTGTGTCTGTATGTGAGTGTGCCGGTGTTGTTAAAATCGCGACCAAGCTGACTGTCCGGATGAAGTGTCAGCCAAGTGTTGGGAATCAGTTACACATATTTGAACTAAACAGCAAAGAAGATAAAAAAGAAGAAGAAGAAGAAGAAAAGGGAAGCTCAGTGTGTGAATACTGTTCTGGCACGACCGTCACATTTGTTAACTTCCCCTCATGAAGACAGGCTAGAATACACATCTAACTGGAGAATTTCACCTCTTTCATCTCGCACGCTGACAGAAAAGACATTTGTCACAGTGGTACCAAACATCCAGCTGTCATCCCTGAAATAATAAATTTGTAATCCAAGCTTAGTATTTGTGAACCATTTTGGTTGCACTACAACTTTATCTGACAGAAAACACACAGTTTTTAGGGGTTCAGCCTGATGATGAAAGTACCTGTTAAGTAATGAAAATACAGACACCAAAATCATCCACGTCCCTGGTTTCTAATGTGCTTCAGTCTACTTGCTGACACATGCTGATAGTTTTACTCGCTTATTTGTTTTCTTGCCTAAAATCAGATGAAAGGATACAGTTACAGTTTTCCTGAGGTTGCTTTAAATTGAGTTAGAACACATTTGAAACTATCTTCAGTCTCATGTCTGGGCAGGAAATATGATGCTGATAGCCTAACTTAACACAAAGACTAGAAGCAGGAGAACACAGCTTTCAAAAGGTGGCAAAATCAGCCTGCAAGCACCTGGAAAACTCACTAATTATTCATTTCCACCTGTTTCTAGTGTCTACAGATGTAGGAGTTGTGTTGATCTTCTCCTCTAACGAGCAATTACACATAATGTCAAAAGAAGCGTCAGTGTCTGCCGAAGTTACAGGTGTCATTTTGGCGTCACTGTGTTTTCATTACTTAACAGGCAAGCTGACCAGCCAATGTTTCGATCTCCCAAAAACTCTGCCCGTTATTTTAACCTCCTTTCTCCATTTTATATCAACATAAAGAGCTTTTCACACCTCAGGTGAGATCTACAGATCGCTTTCACATCCATCCCATCATCCCAGAGTGTCACTGCGCAGTCATAAAGAGCCTCAGATGTTTTTAACTGTCTATCGGTGTCTGTTCGTAGGTCTCGTTTCTCTGTGTGTCCATCTGTCTGTCTCTCTGTTGGATTATGTCTACTTGTTGCCAGGTCTTGCTGTCTGTCTGTCTCTCTGTTATCGTCTGTCTTCATGCCTTGTGATCATAAATTCACTCGTCTATCACATCACCTCTCATAATGTGACTTTCTGGTCCTGATTGTCTTCGATCGCCTGTGTAAACTGTATTAATCCATTTGTCACTATGAAACCTGCTCCAAGCCAAGTAAAATGCCACTGTGACTGCATCTGTCCTGACATACAGTACATCACATAGCAGCTGTGGATACAGTAGAAAACAGCTGGAGCTCCCCCGCTCAGCCTGCACAGCCGCACTGACTAATCACTGCCAGTGAACACACACACACACACACACACACAAACACACACACACTTGGGGCTATAGCAGCTGTTTTAGCAAGAGGTTTCATTTACTCAACTGTTTTCCATCAATTTTTAATTCTTCTTTTTCGCCCACCATTCCATTATTCAGTCTCTTCTACATGTACCACTCGTTTGTTCCTTCTTTTTCCTCTGACAGAGATTCTACATAGGATTTTTTTAAACAGCAAAAAATGACAAGTTAGGACATTAAAGAGATAGAAATATGAACAAAAGATTATTCCAGCACTACGAAATGGTTTAAAGTGACTTATGTTACACCAGTCCTCATAAACACAGTGGGATACTACCAAGTAACTTCACTTAAGCTCATTATCCAAAAAAGTATCTGAATCAAGTCAGTATAACACAGATTAGTAAAACTATTGTACTTACAGTACAGTAGTGAATCCAGTCAATTAAACCTCAGCAATCTCATTGCCCGAGGTCACTGGTTTGGTAACATAAGACTTAAATGTTTTTGAATGCACATGAAAGTTGTTGCCCAGTTTTTTTTAAAAGTTTTTTTCTATCATGCTTGCAAAAAACAGATGATTGACTGTCTGTAATCTTTTCCGTAAGTTGTTTCTGCAAAAACGGATATTATTATGTATGTGTTTACAGAATATGTACATTATATGTGCACTGATGGTCACTAGTTTTTAGTGGGCATTGCAGCAAAAGCGTTTGCTGAGCACTGACACCTTAAAAACACAGTCATGATCAAATGGATGCGTTTTATAAATGATGAGTGTACCATGTGAATGTAGCACTGGACATGAGTTAATTATCTTATTAACTAGCTTATCTTGTTGTACATAGCGCGTTGTCAAAGTAAATGTGCAGTTTTACACAGCAGGTAAAGTGAAATTAGATGTTCATATTCTATTAACAAGTAGTGTGAATTCAAACTGGACACCTCTGAAGCTAGCTCGTCACACAACAGACTTTCAGTCTGCATTATGGTTGTTATTGGGAGAAATGAAATGGCTCGCATTTTTTCTACTTTACCAGATAAGAACGGAGCATAATTTATACTTCTCAGTTTTACCACAATAAGCTCAAACACAACACGCCATAAATGATCTACAAGGTGTTAGCGGGAGGGCTAGCTAGTTAGCTTACACAATTTCCCGTTATATGTCGCACAATGCAACAATAGTTTCACTTGTTAAGCTTTCATTATGTAGCATTTTATTAAGTACACGTAATACAAGCATGCAGGGGAGATACTAATTGACTGAGATAGCAAAATTTCAGTCAAATGTTAGATGAAATGAGCTAAATGGATGGCTATTTAAATAGAGAAGTCATGAAGCAAGACAGGATAGATGGCAAGTGGACATATAGTACAAATCCTGTTCTTTGTGCGTATTATTGTATGCTGGAAGCTAATTTCATGCAATAGGACACATTGGTTCGATGTAATTATTAGACTCAATGATTCAAACACATTTATGCTTATCAGTCCCTGACACCATCTCCACCTTCACCATCCATCACTTCCTTTTCCACCTCTCTACATTTCTGTTCAGCATTACCTACATTTGTTTATTCTCTCATCTTTGTCCTCCCACCGTTATCATCATTAATTTTGGTAACTTCAGCCTTTGTTTTTAATTTTCTTTTTTTCCCCTCCTTTTTCTTACGTGTAATTCTCTGTTTTGTCGTTTGTTTGTTACGTGGCGGTGGTTCACTGTTGGCTGGTTGTGTGTGTGTCGGTGTGTCGTCACGGTGGGTGTTATCTAGGTTTGGCCAGCACAGTCATTTGCACTCAACAGTTTCAAAAGATACCGCTGGTTCCTCCGGCAACGGTTGCCCCTGCCAACGCGGTAGTCAACGGCAACGACACCACGTTCCATCAGATCCATATCCTGCCTCCACCGCCTCCTCCTCCACCACATTCTCATCAGCCACTGCTTCCACTTTTCACTTCCTTTGGCTATAACAAGTCGCCCGTGACAACTCCACAGGGAGACACACCCACTGCCCCAGGTACACGCCCCCTTTTTCATTATTATTATTATTATTATTATTATTATTATTATTATTATTATTAAAGCTTTAAGGGATGCTTTTCTTTGTTTTTCTTGTTAAGTATCTGCAAGTATTAATCTCATCTGATTGGTCATGTGAAATTCCAATTGATGTTTTACATGTTGCTCTAAGAAGGCATCCATTGAAGTTTTCTGTTATGGATCATTATTTATGTACTTTTATGTAATTGTGTTGCTCATGCTGTATAACTTTTGTTTTTCTGTTATTGCTGTTGTCATCTTCATTTCTGAGAGACAGCTTTTAGACAGCATTTACGCCACATGCTGTTCCTTATATCATGACTGTAAAAATTAGAGCTCACTCAGAATATGGAAGATATGTCATTTGTACTTAGCTTCATATATTGTAAGCATCTTCGTTGATTGCAGCTATTTAGATTTTCCTGGCCTACATGAAAATCCACAGCAAATCTTGACTTGCCAGCCTACCATGGGCCAGTCGACCTACTAAAGTGCAGCTAGTTTATAGGCCCTGGGTCGTAGCATTAAATCAGAAAGAACGTGACTGTACGTGACTGGCAATGAGCAAACTTGCTTGATCCCAGGGCACTTATATGTTTTCAGCGTCTGGCCTCCAAAACTACCGCCCATGACTGCTGGCAATCAGCTTCATAATTGGACTGTAACTGTAGTCTCCAATGCTTCTTGTCTGCATTTACGCTCAGGTTTTTTTTATATATCAGATAGCTATCTGATCAGAACAAAATGCATTAAGTGTAAATGGGCTTTTAGAGTTGTAACACTTAAACGTATTTATAGTCTGCATTTTTTTAAGTAATACTGCTGCAATTTTGACTCAGCCAGCAGAGAAATAATTTGTGGATCTCTTTGCCAGTCTGTGAGAAGTAGTGTTAGATGAACAGACGAGGTGAGAGGAAAGCTCAGTTTTACCACACAGCTCTGTCCACCTGAGTTGGTTTGTGCTTCAGTTGTGTCTCGGCTCCTTGTTTTCTTTCCTCCTTTTTTCCCCCTCTTCCTCCCTTCCTCTTTGTTCTTTCCCTTCCCCTGTAGACCACCGCTGTCCTGACCACTAACGCACCCCTGCTAGTTTCTTAAACACACATACATCATACACAACTCTCTCCTGACCAGACTGTGTGTACAAGCGTGTTTTTTTGTTCCGTTCTTGTCCTGAGTGTTATTGTCACGTCTCATCATTTTAACACCACCTTGCACTTTATACCCTGTGTGTGTGTGTGTGTGTGTGTGTGTATGAGTGTGCATGGTGGGAATACTTAAGTAAAAACTTAGCGAGTTGAGAAGTGCTTTGAATGTGCTGAAACACACCAGCGAGCGAAAGTGCCATCATTACTTTGAGTGGAAATATGCATTTGTTTTCTGGAAAGATCAGAGTATTTGCTTTAATCACAGCTCTTAAGAGAATTAGTTGGAGATGCTGCTTCAGGAGACACGCTTTTCTGACATTAACGGGTGATATTTTCTGCCCAGATGCAAATCTGGCAATCTGGCAAAATGCTAATTCATTCAAAAGGTGCACAGACAGTCTCAGAAACAAGGTGTTAAAAATACATGCTGAAATCATTATTTGCAAAGGTTTGCGAGTTCTAAAATGTAAAACGTCAAGTTTTATGTAAGAGACCCAAACACATTGATAGAAAATGTCACCCAGGATGTTTTTCCAGGTAAGGTTCACTGACTGTAAACTTTTACTCTGTGAATGGGAGCCTTCACTGGGTACCATTTTGTTTCCTCCAGGAAAATATATCCCTCTAGAAACATGCTCTATTATACAGTAAATCCAAAAATGGCAAAGCAGTGACAAATAAAGAACAAAGACATGCCTTTAAGTGAAACTGTGGGTCAGTATGTTTTCCCTAAGCCTTGATCACATTGGTTGAAAACAGCAAATTATTGAAGTCTGAAACGATTCCAGTTGAATCAAAGGCAGTTCAAACCAGTCTTTGAAAACAGTCCTCTTTCAGGGGTCACTTGGAGGGATGCAAAATGGCCACAAGAAGGAGCTGCGATATGACATGAAAGCAAATGGAACTTTTTAATGTGTGTGTTTCACTGGAGCACTGTTGGTCACACATATAAACCATTAATACACCCTTACTAAGATGGTTATAATGGTTTATGACACTCTCCAAATGCACTACAGCGGCCCCATTCTGACAAGACTTACATATATAATCACACACGTATGGATGCATTATATATGTATGTGTATGTACATTATGGCATATATGTGTATATACACAGATATTCATGTTATGGATTTATTTATGTACGATGGGTATATAAATGTTTTCATATATCTATATATATATATGCTGTATTTTTTCTGTGTATGTGTGTGTGTGTGTGAGCATGTATGAGGGAGAATGAGGGTACGGTGTGAGAGTGTGAAACTATTATATCCTTTAAAAAAAAACAACTCCCTTTTCCGCCTTTACCCCATCACCCTGCTCTCCTACCGGCCCCTCTGTAATTTTTGTCCTTTTTTGTGGATAAGTTTGGAGTTTATTTAATTAATCCCACTTTACCCTTTTTATTATTAAAACTGTCAATCACGACAACACCTGTAGTTACAAAAAGATTTTTACAGAGTGAGTTGTTAGTGAAGTGAACTAGTTTGCTCATTGTGTTTGTAAGGGACAAATACTGAATATAGCACAGTAGCAAAAAGGCCGATACATTACCAAATACCCATTAGATGTCTTTAGATGCAGCAGAAGTAAACCTTGATATAAGCTTTTTTTTACCACTACACCTGCTATGAGATTGACACTATATGTGAGTGAACCTAAACTAATTCAAAATCATATGAAAACACTATGAAATCATTTTTATTTTCTTTACAGTCAGTGGTTTTATTGCAGGAACACATTCAGGTTTAGGGGTTTTTAAATAATCACAGTTTGAATCTAGCATTAAAGCTGCACTAATTCATATTTTTATATGAAAAATAGATGAAATTACCAAGTGTAATATAAGAGAAGTTGCTTGTAGTGATGAACCCAAAGAGATTTATCACTACACTTTGTAGTTCCCCTCAGCTTGATGGAGCGTTTGACCTTTTCTAGCTTCACATTCTTTAGCTCCTTGAGGACTTAAGCCCCCCACAAAAATCAGTGAAAAGTTGGCGACAAGCTGGTGAATATAGTGAAGCATTTGGTAGCTAAAATTTGTCTTAAGAAGTGGTGGAGACCAAAACAAAACCAAAAGGAATAAATATCTGACTCACAGCCACCACATGGACAGAAACACAACTTCAAATTCATGCAAATTATAGACCATGTCTACCAAAGAAAATAGATTTTTCGGTGCACCGCAGTTGTCAAAAACATAAGTTACTGCTGCTTCAAATTCACATTTCTGAAGGCAACAGGAAAGGAAATGCGTCCGAGGCCAGTTTAGGGTAGGTTAGCGGCTAACAGTGGTGTTCTGTGTTGAAGGTTGTCGCGGCTCAGAGGCAAGTCCTCACAGCTCTCCCACCCCATCCAGCGGGCCCCATGGAGGCTCCAACGAAGAGATCTGGGTACTGCGCAAGCCAGTGGCAGGTAATGAAGCCGCGCTGCGCTGAGCCCTCAACCCCCCCACACCCACCCCGACTCCTTAATCGCTGACCGGGGCTCAAACAGTATCTGACGTCCGTTCAAAGAAGGCTTTTCTGCCCGACACGCCCTATAAGTGTCAGTGGTGTTGCAAATGTTCCCAAGAGCAGAACCCATCCATCCATCCATCCATCCATTTCTCGGAGCTAAAAATGATGTTTGAAGGCTTTCAGATACTCTTTGACCTGCTCCTGACAGTCCCCCATGTCCTGCTTATCCCTCCATCTGAAGCATAGCTGGACTCAGTGGCCTTCTGTGTAGGACTGCAGCCATCTGCATCGGTCTACAGTCTGTGTGTCTTTCCAACTGGATGCATGGAGATGTTTTCATGTGGCAGAGAACAAGAGAAGTTTAGGCAAGAGAGAGAGAAAGAGTGAGAGGAAAGATCTGTGTGTGTGTGTGTGTGAGAGAGAGAGAGAGAGAAAGCGAAAGGTGCGTCTTGTTTTCTTCACTTCTGTGTTTGTCACTCAGTTGTCAGTCGTCGCCATCACCCTGTCTGTCTGTCCGTCTGTCTGTCCGTCCTGTCCATCCAACCACATGCTGCCCAGTGCATTTCAATGGAGAGTCACACCTTGTTACCACGTTGCTTTGGATATCAGCTAAACCACTCAATGTGTGTGTGCCTGTGTTTGTGTGTGTGTGTGTGTGTGTGTGTGTGTGTGCGGGCGCGTGATTTTATGCATCCATCTGTTTGTTGCATGTGTGCGTTTCTATGCGCAAAATCTATACATATTGTTTGGCCGGTTGCACGCCTGTGTGAATGCTTGTGTGTGTTTTTGGGTGTGTGTCTGTGCGTGTGTGTTGCAGGTGGAGACCGCAGCAGCGTGGGGAGCTCCGGCAGTGTCACCAGTGTGAGGTCGTCAGGCAGCGGTCAGAGTGCCGGTAGTGCAGGACACATCCTGCATGCACAGGCAGAGGGAGTTAAGGTAAAACACACACACACAGAAACACACTTTAAATATGGCACAGACACATGTTTGTGCAGCTTTGTCATTTCATGTGATATTGTAAGAGATGTGTAGTAATCAAATCTAAAGAAAACCTGAAATAGGTTAGACCTGAGCAACAATAGCAGTGTTTGACAATAAGAAATTAAAAGTTTACATACTGCTTAAAAAACATTTAAAGGTTTATTTTACAGGTCTTTAATTTCCCTGGAAGTTTCCTTGATAGAATTATGTAATATGGTGTTCAATTTGTACACTATTCCTGAATACATTTCAGTGAGTTGACAGTGTAAAAGAAAATGTCATTTAAAGTAAAACAGCTGAAAATGCAAAAGTATCTCATTTGTGTGCAGACAAGCTTAAAATTCAGCATTTATGCATTTCATCTTCAGTACTTGAAGTATTTCTCTGTACAGAGGTACGTCACATTTTTTTCAATTGCTCTCAACATCATTGAAAGGCATGCACTCCTTTATTCCTAGAGATTTAAATCAAGGTTGAAACTAATGAGTGTTGACTCGCTTCAAACTAGTGAGAAGAGCACACACAAAACAAGAAATATAATAATCAACATTAAATATTCAGATTGTTCAAATTTTGGCTCAAAACATGTTTGTGTGGGTTCACATCGCTTTTAGGAAGAAGTTGAATAAGAAAAAGGTTTTCAGGGCCTTTAATAACAAATTGGAATAGTTCTCCCACCACTGATGAATAATTAATGAATATATACTTGGATTTTAATGGAGTGGTTCTTTTGAGAAAATTCCCATTTGCCTGTAATTAGTACCAGATTTACACAGTTCTGCTCAGGAATAATAATTTCTCAGGAAGTTCACTGGAAAGAGCCGTGTAATTGGCTGCAAACCTGCTAAATAAAGTATTACTGATCATTACTAAACAAAGTTA
>JBAJHX010000039.1:18133497-18138497 GCA_037176925.1 Amniataba percoides | reverse complement strand
ATAATTAACTAAAATGCAAAAATGTAACTCCTTACTGAATAACAGCCACTTACCACTCATAGCCAGTCTTTTGGTTTATCAGCCTCCACATACAGTTTACGGTTGAGTCTCTTGGCTCTCACCAAGTACATAATAATTAAATACTTTAAAGGTATGAGTGACTTTAGTCAAGCAGCCAGAAATATTAAATGAATGCAAACTTTCCTCCTTGTGCACTGGGCATTAGTAGGTTGCCACCCAAAACACCTCCATAAGGTGATTTTGGTGTTACTGTGGCTTACAATCAACCTTTCTGCACCTTGTGGTTAAAAAAACACTTTGCTTTAAATAAGAAGGAAAACTGACCAAAGAAAAGCAACAACTATCTGCTTAATAAAAAGCCAAACAAGTTGTATCCTTTTGTGAGGCTGTTATGACAACCAGGCTTTACGTCTGACATTACACAGCTCATTTATGTAATGTCTTAACACTTATCTGGGCTTGAGAGTGGTGGACCTTCACAAGGCAGACAGTGTATTATTAGAATTATATAAGTACTTTTGTCAATTGACCTTTGACTTGGACATAAAGGTCAGGATATGTATAGTCTTGATTTTAGCTTTCTTTTTAAATCTGTTTTTTGTGAAAGCCCAAATTTTGTGCAGAGCTAAATCCCTTCATTATCACAAGAAGTAAATATATACACACTTTTAAATTGAATGAGTCCACTGATATCTTTTAATGTAACTGTATCATATGTTGAAATGCAGCCAGGCCAGTCCAAAGAAATACCTTCCGCACCAGTAAGACTTCACTTTGGATAACAAAGTTGAGTTTAAAAAATGTAATATAAAAAAATCCAGGATCAAAATAAGCTAAATACTCCCACACAACCTCCTGACCCCCCCATCACCTTCAGCACCGCTGCTACCTGTTCTCAGGGGTTAGATGGATTCTCTCTGCCACGCTCACCCACATACAAATAATTTATAGCATACATGAATTATTTGTGTAAATACCTACACTGCTGTGCATGCTGAATGGTTCAGAGCTGAGCCGACTGGGCTCCTCTACTGTGTGTTTGTGTTGCATCTGTATTCAATTTGTGAGGAAAGAAACGTGTGTGAAAAATGTGCGTGAGCGTGCGTGTGACCAGGTGTGTTGTGATTGTTAATGTATGTCTGTAAAAGTGTGTTCCTGTGTGTCAACCACAACTACTACTGAAATACACAAAAACCAGACAATGACAGGATGATGCACCGTGTTTGTTCACTGATTATTTCACATAAATCTGCACACTCTAGTTATTTCATTCACATAGTTTGCATTTAAACACAAGTGTATTTACTGACGAGAAATCCTGAGTATAGAGCCGAGTTTAAATGATATTATGGAGAATCGAGTGGATTCTTTCTCGAAGCTGCTTCCTCCTCACTGCAGACTTTTGCTTTTTCTTTCATTGCTTCTTATGATTTTGAGACATTGACATTTTTGCTCTATTCTCCTCAACTGGCAGAAGCTTTCATCAGATGTCACGCTGTCACTTGTTTCTTTGTGTTGCAAGTTTTCCTCTGTGTGTGTGTGTGAGAGAGAGAGAGAGAGAGAGAGAGAGTGAGAGAGAGAGAAAAAAAAAGACTGCTGGAATCTTGGAGAGACTTTAATTCACTTTGTGAAAGAAAAGCCTGACTGTGCCACTACTGTATCTTACTTTTGTCTGTATGTGTGTGTGTGCTTTCTTGTGTGTGTGCGAAGGATCTCACCGCGATTGGAATAACGAAACCGGGTCACAGAAAGAAGATGACATCAGAGATTAACAAGCTCAGTGTCACCGAGTGGCTGCCAGAGCAGAAACCTGTGAGTAAGACACACATCGCACACGTCGACGCTGTGCTTTACTGACCAATGAGATGCTGAGCCTGTTTTCAGTGCATCAACATGGTGAGGAGTCATGTTTGTGGTTGTCCTCCAGGCCAGCCTCGGAGAGTGGCTATCTGCCATCGGTCTAAACCAGTACCACCAAGTGTTAGTGCAGAACGGTTATGAGAATATCGAATTTATCACCGACATCACCTGGGAGGACCTGCAGGAAATAGGCATCACCAAATTAGGTAAGATGTTCAGATATACTTTGTATGGTAATATCTTTTTTTACATCAGAACACACAGTGTAACCACCATGATTGATACAGAGTCCCCTTCAAAGTAGTCTGCATGTGTCAGAGTCTCTGCCATCACGATTCAGACAGAAAGATCTTTGTAAGCGACATCATCTGTGGCATTTATATGTGTTGAATTTTATGACGATACAGCTACCCTGTAAGACGGTAACAGATTAATGTGTTCAAAATAAGCCTGGACTGGTGCAGACATGACGTACACGGAGCACTGAAATTGACCGAATGTAGTAAAACGTCACTAGACAAGTCAAAAAATTTAACTGAACAAAAGTTTTCCTATACAAATAATGATAGAACAAATGATTGAATGATGATGAAATATAATCTTTAAAATGGATTTCTACTAACAAAAACTGTAACTCTCCACTCTTGCGATGTTTCAGGCCACCAGAAGAAGCTGATGTTGGCGGTGAAGCGTCTGGCTGAGTTGCAGCGTAGTTCAGATGGGCGGGGCTCCCTCAGAAAGAAGCCTCCGCCAATCACACAGCAGCAGGAAGTCATGTCAATGGACAGCCCGCCTCCAGACGGTGAGTTAATAACTGATGGCCTGATGATGATAAACCTTTAATGAGGTTTGGTTTAGATCTGCTTTATCTGGAGAGATCTCTCCGTGGTTAAATATTTCTGCCCTTAACGTTTTATTTCTGTAACAGAGTGATATGACCTCCTCTCCTCCTGAGATAAATATTCATTTTAACGCTCTCTTCCTCCCCCTTCAGAGGTCATGTCTCCAAAGATGAGCACCTTCCAGGACAGCGAGCTGAGCACTGAGCTGCAGAGCGCCATGACCCAGCCAGGTCAGGAGGTCAAAGCTCAGCGAACACGCACCCTCAGCAAAGACCATGACGAGGTGGTGGCAGGAGGGGGTGGGGGCCCGCCCAAGAAGGAGGCGCGGACTATGAGGCAGCAGAGCAGCCAGGGCAGCACTTCCTCTCACAGAGGCAGTGTCTCCTCTCAAGGCAAACACCGTCACTCCCACTCCCACTCCCAGCCTGCACCTCCCTACACGCCTCCTCACACCCCCACCAAGACTAGGACCTCCTCCTCCTCCTCCTCCACCTCCTCTGTCCAGAGTACAGCTTCCCCGCAGGCCAAACACAAGCCGTCCCCGCAGTTCATCCAGGGGGAGAGACCTCAGTCGCCGCGGTCCCACCCCCCTCAGTCTCCAACCCATCGCGGAGCTCCCTGCACTCAGCCTCAGCCTCAGCAGCAACCGCAGCCTCAAGTCCAGCCGCAGCACCAGGCACACCCTCAGCACCATCCGCAGACACAGGTGATGGAGGTCAGGGAGAGCCAGCAGCCACAGGTGCCCCTCCTCTGCCTCCCACCGGAGGCGGAGCTGGCTGAGGGAGAGGGAGCAGAGCCGTCGGCGCTCCAGAAGAAACGAGCCCACAGCCTGAACAGATACGCCGTGTCAGACGGTGAGTGTGACGAGAAGGCCGGAGGAGGCGGAGGTGGTGAAGGAGAAGCAGAGGTAGGGGGAGGTCAGGGCCCCGCCGTCGTCAGAGGAGAAGGAGGTAAATACGCCACGGTGACCCACCGCGTCAGCCGCAGCCACTCCGTCCGCAACCAGGACAAGACAGTCAGCCGCAACCAGGCGCAGTCCTTCGCTCTGCGTCAGAAGAAAAAAGGCCCGCCCCCTCCGCCGCCCAAACGCTCGAGCTCTGCCATCTCCACCTCCAACTCCAACCTGACAGAAGCCAACGCACAGCCGCACACACACACCACCACAGGAGGGATGCTGGATGTGCCTTACCACCAGCAGCGGCGGGCCAGCGACCTGGGGGTGTCCGTGGAGACGGGCGCTGTGGAGACGAGCAGCGTGGGCAGTGTGAGGAGCATCGCCGCCATGCTGGAGATGTCTTCAATAGGGGGTGGAGCCAAAGGCATGGCGCTGCAGAAGAATTTCCTGCAGGTATTGTAGAAGACAGAAAAATCATCAGCTTCTTTTAAATGTCAAATAAGCATTTATAAAAGCAGTTAATGAGCTAAAGTTTGTTTGTGTACCAGGTGGGGAAAACACGTGATGCCATTGGACTGGATGGTGAAGTGGTGAACCGGCGGCGGACCATCAGTGGTCCCGTCACTGAGCTGGTGGCGGCTGCCAGGCGTGAGCAGCCGACTCCCTCTGCTTTCCCTGCTCCCTCCGCCCAGCCTGAAACCGCCACGCTTCCTGCAAATTTCTCCTCACCTCACCCTCCGTCCTCCCCCCACCCCAGCTCGGGAGGCAGCGGCAGTTCATCAGAGAACCTGCCGTTTGCAGAGGAGGGAAGCCTGACCATCCGCCGCCAGGGACGAGGAGAAGGAGAAGGACAGGTAGCTATCTATATATATATGTTTGTCTATGTATCTATCTATCTATCTATCTATCTATCTATCTATCTATCTATCTATCTATCTATCTATCTATCTATTGTATCTACATTATTTATGTGCTAAAATCAAATGCGCTTTATTGTAATACAAATCCATAGTACAGCTTCTGTGTACTGTAAGCTTTATCTGTTATCCATTTATCTTTGTCACTGTTTTTGACTGTTTGTGCAAAAATTACCTCTTGTCATGAATGTATGAATTTCCCGTTAGTGTGTATTTTGTGTTTGTCTGCAGGGCGACGGGGAGGGTCCCCAGGGAGAGGCAGGCTACACACAGGAGGACATCTCCAGGGTTGAGGCCACAGCGACCTTGAAGCGACGCCCCCGCAGCTCCAAGCCCCACCCCAACGGCTCCGACTTCACCCTCCAGGAGTCGTCCACCGTCAAACGGCGGCCCAAGAGCCGCGACAAGGAGCCCGAAGGTTTCGCGGACCTGGCTGCAGCTAATGGGGAGCCTGCGGGGCCTGCG
>JBAJHX010000039.1:18101871-18130882 GCA_037176925.1 Amniataba percoides | reverse complement strand
ATAATAATAATAATAATAATAATAATAATAATAATAATAATAATAATAATAATAATAATAATGATAATAATAATAATGTGTTTCCGTTTGTGTGTGTGTGTGTGTGTGTGGATTTAGCTCCGTGGCTGAGCAGAAGACTACAGTTAGCATCCTCGATGACATCGGCAGCATGTTCGATGACCTGGCCGACCAGCTGGACGCCATGTTGGAGTAACCATAGAAACCAGTCAGCGTGTCTCCACGGCAACGCTGCATCAGGAGTGACTCAGATGGCACAACGGGCAACATGCCTCTCTATCTCTCTCTCTCTCCTTCTCTTCATCCTCCTCTCTCTGTCGTGCTCATCCCCTTCTCACTCTTCCTGTCGTCCATCCGCTGCCGCTGCTCTGGAAAAAAAAAAAAACAAAACAAAAAAACCTCCTCTCCTCCTCTTCCTCTCATCTCCTGTCGCTGATGATGAAAATGATGATGGAGCAGTGCCACAGGCTCGGACAGACAAGCGGCAGAGAGAGCAAGAGAGAGAGCAAGAACGGATAAAGAGAGGGACGCTAAAAGAGAGAGGGTTTAGGAAGAAAAGAAAAAAAAGGACCAAAAGTGACTGGTGTGGAGTGAAAACTGAAAAAAACCCAAAACAAAATAGAGGGACGAAGGGGCGCAACAAAATGGAGAAATGGAGATGTGATGGAAATAGAGACTGCAATCTAAACATGAGTTATTTCAGAACTCCACGTGGACTCTTGGAGCTGTCACGGCGAACAAATAAACTAAACTAATACTGATTGAAAAACCAACTGTGTAATGAATCATAGTATGGTATGTGTACATTCTAAGCATGGAGAGTTTATATCTACTGAAAAAGTCCTGCATTAGCACAGTAATATATAATATACCGATAAATATGAATCTCTAGCTCTTTGGTTTGATGTCTTGGTTCTGTGTGGAATGGTGACCTCTGGTGTTGTGATGATGTAAATGACTTGGTGGAAAGATTTTTATCCGTGACCAAAACGAGACTATTTAGCTCTTGAGGCGAGTGTGAGAGTGTGTGTGTGTGTGCGTGCGTGTGAGATAAGGACAGCGTGACAGGTGCGTGCATGTGAGCTCGCGGACTGTCGGAATTTCAGGATCAAATTCAGTTTCCTGTCCTGGCTGCATCCATACACTCTGCTGCATCATCATCATCATCACCATCACCCGCCCCAGCACACATGAACACACACACACACACACACTCACTTAGGAGAAGCACAATGGCCCATGCAGCCAGCTTGCACACACACGGGAGCCTGCACAATATGAGTTTAAGTGAGAGACGGGAAGAGGAAGGAAGAAAACTGCAGTAAAGCTACAGCAGGTTGTCTGAGAGCGGAGGCCAGGTCTGAGCTGGAGGAGGATTTCAGGACGCTGTTAGAGAGGTTTTGGGTGTAAAGTTTTAGCAAGGTGAGGCAGAGGTTAGAGAGTTGGCAATGAATGCTCCCTCGTAGGTTTAGTGTTTAAAGAGCTAGGCCCAGTTTGACCCAGATAGTTTCAAATCCTCCTTCATACCTGCTGTTATTTCAGCCACAGCAACTTCATTTTTTATTATTTTTGCAATAATGGAGACCATTTTATTCTTGATATAGTCAAATCACAGTAAACATGTTTTAAAAAATGTTTTCAAACACGTTTAAGTAGGGATGCACTAATCCAAGTGTTTCCCTTTCAAAAACTGAACTCAGTATCATCTTATACAGATTATCTGTACAGTGTTAGTGGCCTCCTTTGTTCAAAATTCAAAGATCCCCTCTGAACACTTTTTTAGATATACTAAAAGACTCTCATCTGAATATCTGATGTATATGTAATATGTATCTTTATATATTTTCCCACAAAATAGTTTATTTATTTATTTCCTTTCCCTCAGTGAAAACTCCAGAATCCAGGAATATGCTAATGTTTTATATTTCCTGTGTTACACATTAGTGTTTGGAGGGAGCCTTTAAAATATGTAAACTAAATTTTGTGGCACTCACTGAATTTATTTTAATGTACGCTGAAATGCACAAGCGCTGGGATTGCTGAGGTGCTGAGCCTGTCAATCAGCAGCATGAGTCCAGTGAGTGAATGTGTAAGAGAAGTGAAGTGAAAATCTGAATGAATCTTACACCAGATCCAGTTGATGAGATCGGTATCAGCTCCGACAGTGTGTGTCTCTACTTTTAAGACCCTCTATTAATTTATACTTTTAAGATCCATAACTTAACTTAAGCCTAAATCCCTGTGAGGCGTCTTTTTTTCCTTCCTGACACCTCAGCGGACAACCACCATCTTTCTCGTCCCACACTCTCCTAACCACCCACCCCGTGTTGCCATGACAATCTACATAATCACCTTCACCATCCTCATCGGCATCACTATGGTTACTATACAGTGTGTTGCCATGACAGTGCGATCATGGGTAAAAAAAAAAAAGTGCTAAGATGGAGTGAGCAGCAGCAGAGATCTGTGAAAGTGGATGGTTTGTTGCTCAGCATGTAAAGGGGCACTCCGGTGAGTTAGTATTGCACTTCCACAGAGCCGTGGGTCTGATGCAGGTTCAAGCCCCAAAAGCAACCCATCATACACTTCCCATCTGTTCTCTCCAAGGCCTGGCTGACATAACCCTGATGACATCACTGTGACATCATCAGAGTTCTATTTGCATGTGTCAGATTGGTGGAGTGTCTCCTTTAAGTTCCTCAGACCAGCCGGAAACTGAATCCAGCGAGGTGCAATGCTCTTAATCTTCTATTTACACCCCAGTCCATTGAGAAAACGCAGGTTTCACAGCAGTCCCATAGCAGCCACACTCCTTATATAAATAAATAAGAATTCAGAGAATAGTTGTGGTATTTAAATTATGATCACATAGAGATTATATATATGGATATTTGCAAAAAAAAGTGTATTTATGATGTGTGTGTCATCCTGAAGACTATTTTTCAAAGTAAACAGATCTAATCTGGGTGTTGAATCAGTTTGCTTCTCCATGCTTAAGTGGTCTGAGCTGATGAATCATTGTAGGATACCATGTTGGGATATTTCCAGGAAGCATTTGTTTTTTTGTTTTTTCTTTTTCTTTTTTCATGTACATGTGTCCAGGTGTGGCGATGTGTATAATAATAATAAGCAATTCTTGTTGTTCCGTTTTGTTATTTTTGTATTATTTTAAATGCAATGTTCGGTTTTCTTCTTTCTTTGAAACATGTGCCTTGCTTTGTGATTTTGGTCTGACTACAATACAGTAGATGGGTATGTACGATATATGGGGATCTTTCTCTCTCTTGTTCTGTTTTGCTTTGTTATTTGATATGCCATCATAAAAAAAAAAAGTTTGCTGCCCCCCTTCCTCCTCCCCACCCCAATGAGATGTGATATTTAAAACATAAAACCACAAACAAAACCCACATGTGACATCTTCCCTCCACTTGCTGTTCTGTTGTTCACTGTCACCGTTTGAAATGAGCACATGAATTTCTCAGTCTTCTCCATATGATTGGACGATTAAAAACTTGCTTACACCAATAGGACAGCTACATTTGGCCGATGCGTTCACATCCCGGAGCGCAGGAACGTTAGTCAGCTGCTGCATTCATGTGCCATTTCATCACAACATTAAAGGTGCAAGAAAATCTGAGAAATGCTTTTTTTTTTTTTTATGCTGAGAGCTGGACAAGAAGCTTGATAGCACTCTCACTGTACATACACCTGTAATATGAGGCTACAGCCAGTTAGCTTAGCTTAGCATCATGACTGGAAACACAGGATAAAAGATGACAGGCTCACAAATGTACATTTTCAAGATACATCTTGATTGGTATTAAAAGTGAAATGTAAAAACAACATCTCTCTTTTTTATTACTGTATCTTACTGGTCGGATACAGACCAGCTGTTTTGTGTTTCCAGTCGTTGTGCTCAGACATAATCTCTAATCAGTCTCTAATTTTTATGTGAAATTTCATAAGTTTTTTTAAATCTACTTTGTAGCACGTGGACGCATGGTAACATAACTTCCATGGCAACTTCCCCTAAGCAGACTTTTGAGACTGTGCAGAGGTCAAAGGTCAACCTCAGTTCTCTCACGTGCTTCATCCTCGCAGCTGACAGACAGACGTCCTCGCTTTTTAAACGCGGGCCTGTTATGCTGAGGCAACATTTCTCTCCTCGCTCCTCGGGTCTCATTTTGGTCATCTCTCACGCTGTAGGCGTTATTTTGAAGCGTGTTTGGGCGTGCGTGGGGATTGGGGTCAGGCTACAAAGGTGAAATACTCCAGATGGTGGAAAAAAAAAAACAAAAAAACACAGATGGTCAGATATGTTGTGGAGCAAAAGTACTGTTCATTTTCTTTCTTAAAAGAAAAAGCCAAGCTGTTTTCATTTGATTTCCCGCCTGTGCTTATCTGAACGGATGCCGGCCCGGTGTCTCCTCTGCTCTGCAGTGACTGTATGTGAATGCTCGAGAGGCCGCGTGTGTGTCATGTGTCGCTCTGCTATTGACAGTATGAAACGTGTGTGTGCGTGTGCGTGTGTGTTGTGGTGACTGGACAGTGGTGTGCTTGCAGTGACTGCATCTTATGGCCATCTGCTCTGAATAAATAAATGTTCTATACAAACTGCACTGTCCTCAGCCTGCCTTTGTGTTGTGATGTGAACTCTGCACGCTCAAGATCCTCCTCCAGGGGGCAGCGTATCACTGCAATACAGCACTCAACTTCCACTGGGGTTCTTAATGGTTGTTTCAAAGTCGCCTCACAGCCCCGCTACTCTCTCACAGTTTGGCTTTTTAGAGCTCAGGACATGTGCAAAATGTGACAGAAAAACATGACATTTTCTGTTAGAGATTTAGACATTTGTCAAAACAATAGTTTTTCTGTACTGGTTTAATTATTTTAATTTGGTTGGTACTTCAAACCCACAGCACACACACTATCTTCATGCCAACCCTGCATAAGTCAGTACCCTGCTTGGGCCACTCCAGTCAGAAAAGTCTGGACATGACACTGCTGCCAACCCCTTTAAAGTTCAGCCTTACTCGTTATATATACTTTGATTAATCTTCGCAAGAGTGTAAGCACAACCTCATCATTCACACATTTTTGGGCTGGTGTGTGTAGGCTCTGGTCTTTACAGTTTGACAGACTAGCTGCTTCTTCCTGTTTCCTGTCTTTCTGCTAAGACTTTCTTCTCTGATTGACAACTCCGAGTGTACTGGCTGACTCTCTTAGAGCAGGATAACTTACACCTTTATGAATAGCTGGAGAACCGAGGGCACATGTTGACTTTTTCACACAATACAAACTCTTTTTCCAGCAGTTGTTAGTAATTAACTGTCAAGTCTGAGAGGTCATGAGAAGAAAACAACCTTTTCTTGCTACCATTTGCCTTGGCTTTCAGCAGTCTCTCATGGTCATCACACGACTCATGGAATAACAAGTGGTCAGGGACTGTCTTTGATGTTACATGTGGATGACAAAAGTCCTGAAAAAAAATTAGCTAGTGCGTAAAAATGCTCAATTTATTTAGTATCAGAGCAGGGAGCAACAGGTTTCATTGTTGAAATAAACAGACCAACAGTTCTTAAAGTGTACAACAGTTTTATTGATCAATGATCAACTCAGGCTTACATGATTACAAGTATAGAAGAAATCACTGAAACGTTGACCAGTGAAGACGCTGCCTCTCTTCCTCTCTACCTCTCTCATCACGGCTGCAGAGAGGAGCGGCCCCATCTACACTGACACGAAGGCAAAATACATCTCAACATCTGTAAAAACCTAACTTAGCCTGTGTGTCTAATTTTGGTGTGGCTGTACATGAGCTCAGGAACTTAAAACTACCATCCCAGATATATTCAGGCATTTTTTTCATATTTTCAACCCAATATGGGTCCTGACACATAATTTAGGAGAGCAGGTCTTTCTCTGCGTTTGCCTCTGGGTGGGGGATGAGGTCAACTACACATAATCAGCTGCTTGCCTTCACTGTAAGTTTCATGGAGCGTTACAGTCATCGAACAACAATCAGTGTTAATCTGTAGTTACGTTCATTCTGACCGTTAATGATTAGAGAGGCGGAACGAGGGGAGAAAAAAAAGACATGATTACAGTCTCTCCTTACTTTTCATCCACACATATGGCACTCATAGGGACACACTCACATATACACAGTAATGGGCACATACATGCACATCCACTGTCTCCCCTTCTCCCCGTCCCCCTCCGTTATGTAGGCCAGTGTGAGTCATTCTCATGGGCACGTGTCCAGGCTCGGCACTAACTGTTATTTTACACAACTGTACAACTGTTGAGTTGGCTCTGAATACAGCTCTATCATGGCACTAATATAAAAGTCAGTAAATCTATAGATCTGTCATTCTCTTTAAAGTCTTCACTTATTAAAAGGTGTTTTCTAAAGGCTGGTTTCACAGAGTTTGCGACCAGAACGAAAGAGGAGGGGTGGAAACGTGTTATTACACCTGCATTTTGAGAGACTTTTGTTCATTTTAATACTATGCAGACAGCATATTTATCATTACCCCAGCTGGTCTAAGAGGATGGGAATACTTTTTTCATACATTTTCAGGGTTCATCCTCACCAGAAGCAGACTGAGATACGAGGATCTGTTGGCCTTCTCGTGTCTGTCTTCTATTAGCTTATGCAACATTCAGCTTTGTGTTTCTAATAGTCAGATGTTTGGTAGACTGTGGAGTTGCTTTCACACCTGGAGTTTGGTTCATTTGGTCCGGCCCAGAGGTACAAGTTACACAGTGAAAACAGAAAATAGACCAGAACAAAAAAAGAACAAACAAAAAACTATCTATCAGTCTATTAACTATCAGTGTTATTAGTTGAGACTTTAACTTGACCTTCAGAATTAAGACAACCAAGAGGGGACAGGATGAAGCACTATATGCTCTGTGATTCACTCACTTCTTATTGAGGAACACAACACGCCTCTGTCTTAACTCCTTTTGTCTCTCTGATGTATCAGGGGAAAGTCCTGTGACACGTTTGTGTCGCAGTAGTTGCCACAGCCTGACTAATTTAGAGGCCGGTGCTGACTCAAATCAATCATTCGATTAAAAAAAATCTAAAAAAACAGTTAGTATAGGGCGATTGTAATTCTTCTAACGAATCAATCAATTCATCAACAACCTTAAAACAGATCATCTGGATTCATTTATCTAAAGAATAATGACCTAGATACACACTGGGTGGGACATTTTACAGTGTAAAAATAAAGTTCACTTCAATGACACCATTTCAAAATGACCACAAACCTACTTTCTGTTCTAAAATTTCTCTTGATTTGTCAGCTGATAACGACGCAGACTAAATACTGACACAGATGCATCAACTCGATTCAGCCAATATGAACCTGACTGGTATTGATCTAGATGCACCAGTTAGCAAATAATCTTAAATAAATAGAATTTGCTTGAACTGACTTACAGCGCACTCTCAACAGTTCGTGATCAGAAGAACAATCAATAATAATTTCGCTTTTTAATTCACACTCATATCACATATCTACACTCACGCAGCCCTGTGGGTGGTCTGCTTTAAAAAGTCCGCTCAGATTCCTCCTTTTGAGGCCATCTTTGTAGTTCTAGTCCAGAACAGAGATCAATGTCAAGCTAAATGAACCAAACAGTGTAGGTGTTAAAGCAAAGAAAGCCCAAGTCTGCCAAGCTGTTTAGCCAGTGTCTTCAGCTCAGAAACTAATCACAGTATACAAAGCCACTGTGAACAGCAAACAGTAGAGCTTTGCTGACGTGTCTTTAAGAAACACATCACATCCAGAATGACTGATTTTTGATTTTCACCTCTGACCAGGAAATGAAAATATGTGAAAACAATTTCACAGTTTCTGGGCAGGAACCCATGAAGTCATAACTCACATTTTAGCATCAAACTGATGAAACTTCATTTGCATAAAACAGTTTGCAATTTAATGTCCTTCTGGTGCATTGTGGGATAAAATAACATACAGTGAGTGTGTGTGAAACCAGCCCTTAGATGTATTTGAACAGTATGCATCAGGCATCATCAGGACAGTTCTTAAATGGCAGGAGTTTCCGCAGGAAGCAGCCAGGATCAGTCCTGCTCTGATTCCAGCGGGTGCAGCGTCCAGTCAATCAATCTCGGTTTTGGCGCAGCGCGGTGCAACTGTAAGGCAGCTCGTCTTATTTTTGCCCCGTAATGCACTGGTGACGGGGTCACTAAGAAGCGTGACCCCGAGCTGAACCTCGACCCTGACGACCGGGTCCAGGTGGGGTGTTGGTTTGAGGTTTTAAGAGCAACACTTGGTAAAATAGTTTGGATGCAGTTTGAGTGTGAAGTGGTGATTATTACTGGTCTGTGACCGTCAAAGCACAGTCAAAGAAATGAGGGCGGGACAGGGAATGACGTGGAAACGTTACCACACAAAGAGAAGTGAAGCTGACTGGACTGCTGCAGAGCAAACCGTTTGTTTAGCAAGTCCACACCTGAAAGAGAAAAAGAAGGAAATTATTTTAATGGAGCCATCAAAGTGGAAATATATCATAAAATTCAATACAATTAATCATAAAGTACAGGTTAATATGTAACATAACACACATAAAGATAGGAAGGAGAGATCAAGGTTACGTCATGCAGTCAAAATAGTTTCAATGTGCCTTTATTTTGACAGGTTGGACTATAACTTTGATAAGGCTCAGATTAATGCTTCTGAGCCATTTGAAAAACAACAACACTTAAATAAATGAAAAAATTAATGGACACAGCACGTATCGAATGAGTGTGTGAGATAAGAGATGCTGCATGGATAAAACACAAAGCTGTAGTAATGAACAACGTCTGAATCACAGGGGAACAGTGAAGCTGCAGCATGCACACACAGAGATGCCTGGCGGGCGGAGCAGCTGCTGGAGAGGCGACCTGACGTACCTTGACGGTGCTGTCGACGGCACCAGAGAAGAGGCGCCCTCTGGAGACGGCTAGAGCGGTTACGCTGCCCTGGTGTCTCAGCAGGGTCTGGGTGCAGATCATGTTGTCCATGCTCCACACCTACGCAGCAGATACACAACATCTGAACTGAGTTTCACCACAAGCAGCAGTGCCTTAACTTCTAGCTTGATGAACTATATACGTTTTATATTTTAGTGTCATATGAGTATTGATATTTGACTCATCGTCCAAGACAATCATCTGTGTGTTTTTGTATTCCATCTTTTCACGCTGACACAGGACAGACACACACAGAAACAGACACACTGCCCATCCTCACCCTGAGCGAGCGGTCGTAGGAGGCGCTGAACACTTTGGTCTGGTCCGGCGTCGAGATGACGGCAAGAGCATAAACGGTTCCCACGTGACCAGTCAGGGTCCGCACCTGCTCTTTAGACTCAATGTCCCACACCTAGAGCGAGGACACAAACAACTTCATCATCATGATCATCATCACTGAAAGACGTCACAGCAGTTAATAGGAAGCATTTTGACAGTTAAGTAAATGGTGCTGTGGTTCACAGTCTAGTCCACATCAGGTTATACTCCGGTGTTAAAGACTAAGCACGTGTGTGTGTGTGTGTGTGTGTGTGTGTGTGTGTGTGTGTGTGTCTATGTGCCATCTTCCTTACATGGATGAGGTTTTCGTAGGTGCCACAGACGATGTGGTGATTGGTGACGGCGATGGAGTAGACGCTGCCCCCGCTGGTCTGCAGGACATGAACACACTCCAGAGACCGGATGTCCCAAATCTGACCAGAGTCAGAGAGGAAAGAGGAAAGAGGAGTCAGCAAGAGTTGATTAAAAACAATACATTTAAAAGGAGAAAGAAGAGGATGAATGGCACGAGAGTGAGTGTGTTTCTTAGAAAGGGACAGATAAATACAATACACACACGTCAGCAGTGGGAAA
Source organism: Amniataba percoides (assembly GCA_037176925.1). Classification (NCBI taxonomy): domain Eukaryota; kingdom Metazoa; phylum Chordata; class Actinopteri; order Centrarchiformes; family Terapontidae; genus Amniataba; species Amniataba percoides. The sequence continues at coordinate 18,120,960 of JBAJHX010000039.1, read as the reverse complement.
AATTAAGTTAAGTTAACAGCTGCAAGTTGTCCATTTTTATCTCCATAGCAACACACAGCGGGGCGATCATTAGTTTAACCAGCTAGTGCAGCTGGCCAATCACAACACGGCACTGAAAACAGGCCAAAAGATGCAGCCGAGAGACAGAGATGAAATATTACCAGTCTGTCTCACACGCGCGCACACACGCACACACGCACACACACACACACACACACACAAAACAGGCCGAGCTTCACATTTTACCAATAAACTGTACATGACATACATAACAGCATATGTTATATTACCACCCTATAAAGCTGTTGTGGCGAACATGCTGACACTGACGCAGCAGAAACGGGACAACATTCACATTCACTTGGCGTCTGTGACCACCAGACAAATTGAGCCAATATTCTCGTCTCTCTGGCTCTTCAGCTGCTAAATTCTGCATTATGATGGTGAGTTTGTTGGAAACTTTGAGTCTTTGTTTGTTTGTGCTGTAAGACTCCACTAGTGTCCTTACAACAACTCTGTCACAAGGCATCTTCTTTTTTCTCTGCTCCACTTTTTCTATCTCTTCATTTCTATCCAATAAAGGCTTAAATACCAAATGGTAATCCTTCTTACAGTCTGATTACAGGGAAAATATAAAAACAGTACTAATTGTACTTATATATAGTTATATGATAATAGTACCCTGGTAGCTGCAGGTTACAAAGAAACTTAATGAAATGTTAAAACTACAAAGTCAATGAAGTGAGTTTCTTGAATCTTAAAAAGAAAAATCAGCACAAAAAGAGTTTTATGTTTAAACACTCTTCTAGGAACTTTGTAGTTTCTCTGTGTCAAAGTTATTTAATTGCCAAAATGTTCAAAGGGATGCTCCTCACTGGATATTGGCAACATTTGTCACAGTAATTTCTGCAGCAAAACATTTTCTAAACGACTTCTGCGGCTAAGTGCTGGCTGGAGACTATCTGCTGTGCTTATAAGCGCCATGAAAAGGAGCGCAGTTTGCTCTATCCGTCCTTTCATCTCCCTTTCCTCATTCTTCATTCTTCCACAGCAGTCCCTCATTCCCAAAACCAGACCCCCCCCTTCTTTTCTGTCCCTCTCTTTATCTCTTTACAGCGTCCCTGAGGTATTCATTAGTGACCAACTCTAGCACGACGGCGGGACAGACATACACACAGACAGACACACACACACAGGCACACAGAGTACTTTCAGCTAGGCAGTGAATGAAGATGACAGACAGACAGAAACACAAAGTCCTTTTTATATAGAGAGGACAGAACCCAATTACTGACCACAATATATATCAGAACAGCTTCTGCAGGCCACACGCACACACGGGCACACACACACGCGCACGCACGCACGCACGCACGCACACACACACACACACACACACACACGCAACAAGGTTTCTGTGCTCTAACTAATTAACATGTTAGTCACCCCTTGTGCTCAGGGGTGACCACAGGAGCTCGCTGATGCACAGAAAAGTTAAAAAAAAAAAAAAAGATAAGCAACACATGAAACCTAAATTTACATAAAAACACACACTCTCACACACACTATATGCATTTAAACATATTTATCAACCAACTGGACTTGCAAAAGAAGTGCTCCAACTGTGCCGGCCATTCCCATAAACCACGTGGAGTTTTATTTTCGCTGGCTCGTGCAGCTGTACATAACGACGGGGCCAGTATGAACTTCTCCTTCTGTCTTCCAACTTTTATATTTTTATGTAACCAACTCCAAAATTAAGAGCAGCCACCTTCCAAATCCCACTCAGATCTGTCACTGGCAGATAAATACGCAGCACATGCCAAACCCAACACTTTCAAATCTTCATTCTGCGGCACCTTGGGGCAAAACTAAAAGTTGATTAGCAGCGTCTGAGTGGAAAGATTCACATCTCAGCAGCCGCACACTTATTCAGTCTAGTTAAAAGACATCTGCTGCAGGCCATTCATTTGACTGTACATCAGCTAAGCTCTGCTCCCTGAGCGGAGGACAAGAACACACTCCAGAGACCGGATGTCCCTTAGCTACTGTTGCTACGCCAGTCAGTTTATGGTAAGAGAGGTGGCAAAATCAGCACTTGAAATTCCTCATAATTTTCAGCAGCAGCTTAATATTGATGATGGAGTTTAATGGTTGAAATGATCAACTTTACTAGCAGAGGTTACGCTTCACTTAGGACAAGATGCGTGGGACTTTGTTATCGCACATCCTTCCTCAAGCATTACTTTGCAGAGTGTTGTTCCAAATGAGCTCCTGCCTTGTCACTCATCTTCATATACAGTCAACGGTCTTTACAGAATACTACTAATTTATAATCACCCAACATACCTTGATGGTCTGATAAGAGCCGCTGTACAGGTGATTCTGAGAGGCCACCAGAGCTCTAACCCAGTGATTCAGGCCGGTCAGCTCCTTCTTCAGCTTCAGCTCCGTTCCCACAATGTCCCAGACCTGCACACACAGTCACACAAACGAAGATGATGTAAATTGAAACTAAATGAAAGTTTATTTTCAATGAACAGCTGCAGATCTTGGAGATAGACCATTAAAACTTGTTTTAGTACTTGAGTAATAAACAATGTGCTGCTTTTCCTTCTCTTTTTAAATACTGAATGCACACACAGACATATGGTGTACACTGAACTGAGCTGGGGTGTTTATACAGTGGGGAAAACGGTAAAGTGAATGATGTCACTGGGCAGAAATAGAGAAAAGCTGGGTGACTGGAGAAGGAAGCAGAGTTGAGTTGGGTAAGAAAGGACATTCATAAAAAGACTTACATCAGACGCAGACACACGTGTGAACACAGCACAATCATCCCCTTCCCTTCTCTCGCTCGCTCGTAACCATGGTAACAAAGACAAGGCTACAGCCATCACTCCAACTGTCTGCCTCTCCGCTTTGTTTTACACTCTTTATTACAGATCTCTGCAGTGAAGTCTTCTCAGCTCCTAACAGCATTTTTTACTTCCAAATAAATCTAATCTTGGCCCATCTGTACGTCCTCAGCAATTCCAGATCAATTTCTAGCTTCTTGCACATGTAAAAACAGCTTGAAAAAGTTATAACCTATCAAATTACCACTTATTACATAGTATCTGTACTATCATTCCCAGACTGGATTCTACCAATCCCATTCTAGAGAAAACCATTTGACAAATAACACTTGATTTCAGTGTAATGTCTCAAAGCAGAACAGTTAAAGGCTTGATTTCATTTTGATCTGCTGACTTGTAATAATGCCAGAATCCATCCATCAGATAGTGAGATTCTGATCCCCGCATCATCTCTCGAGCTGGTTTAAAGTAGTGCTAAACACAAACACACTTTGTTGGTTTTACTGCCATTGGATTCAATGTTTTATCTGTGTTTAGCATTTTATCAAATATCTTTCTTTTAATGATCTATCAGTAGTTCTCTGTGTTGGTTCTTCTGTTGTTTATTATTGAGGCACTTTAAACAGACACTGATCTTAAAATTATGGACTTCAGCAAGGGGAAAAACAGGGTGCATCTGCAGACACATGAATGCAACATACAGCGGATGGTGCATTGTGCACATAACTGTACCTTAATAGCCTTGAGGGAACCGCTGAATAACATGTTGTGGGAAGAGACCAGTGTACACACCGGGTTGTCATGGGCACGGATAGTATTGACTTTCTGCAGGGTCTGGATGTCCCACACCTACGCAAAATGCACAGCAGCACGGCACACAACAAAAAGTCAAAAACATGACGTAGCATTTGCGAACAAGTCCAACTAATCTGTATCAGTTTAAAGGAGGGAAGTGAACGTTTCTTACGATGATGGTGCAGTCTGCAGAGCCGCTGTATAGTCTGTTTCTATAGAGACATAATAAAATAGAGACGAGTCATGCTTTGGGGAGAAGGTTGATCATTTCCAGTTCACTTGTGTTGCTTAATCACAGTGTGTGTTTTGTATGTGGATGTGTGAATCTTATTACCCCTGGATACACAGTGCCAGCACGATGCCATCATGACCCTCCAGAGTCTTCTGACACTTGTAGGTGGTGCAAGTGTCCCATACCTGAGGAGAAGAGGAGATGGTCTGATATTCTGCTAAAGGGCTTAAAATTGCATTCACTTGCAGAAATCACCATGTGTAAATGTCTTTGGGTTTGTGTACATCTTTAGGCTTTAACCGGAAGCTCTTACATTGTTTTTTTCAGCTTTCCAACACTTGAGAAACTTAGCATTAAAATGTAATCATAATTCCACAGTTCCAACAAAAAACGAGGTTGTGGGAGGGAGTTATCACAGTTTGTTTGGAAATAGGTGGATGAAATTTATATTCAGGCCAGAAATAGCACTGCGTCAAAAAAACACAGACCATACAGGGTTAGGCCAGTGTGGGCGTATTGCTTCTAGTACTTGTGAGAAAATGAAGTCCAGGAAGTCCTGTTTGAGTAATATGTCCATGAGTCTGAAGGCCCTCTATTACGTCAGCTGTGGTGTCCAAAATATAACTGGGAGGACCAGATTTTTCTGACAGCCCTAATGTCGGTCTTTCTTTTCTTTTGTGTGTGTTAATGCTACCTTGATCGTCTTATCTGAGGATCCAGAGAAGAGGAGGTCTCCGGTGGAGTAGACACAGAGACACCATACGGGTCCCTGGTGGCCAACAAATGTCCCCTTACACTTGAAGATCTGCTGGGGGTCGTATGCTACACACAGGCACAGAGACGGGCGAGGCTGGTCATGTATTTTTCATTGGAAACTACATGAGGTGTATAACTTATAATGAAACAGGAGAATTAAAAAGGAACCAGGAGGTGGATCAGGAATGGAAGAAGAAGAGTCAAACAGACAATGATGAAGGCAGGTGAGCAGAAGTAAGGAAGAGGAGGAAGGAGAGTTTCCAGAGTTTGCAATTCAAATCAAACATTAGAATTGAAAAGAATTTATTTATTTAAAGGCCCAGGCAAGAGTTTAAAACTATTTGCTTCCACTGAGAGAGGGGGAGAATAATGAAGAGGATAGAGGATTTTTTCAAAAAGGAGGACAGACAGGAGGATACTTACAGCCAAGGATTCCCATGTTGAGCCTGGCGTTGATGTGGGACAACTCATCCTGCAGAGACAGGGGATTGGTGGATTTGTTCTACTTGTGTGCAACTGAATATCAAGTAACAGCTATACTAACACACCTTCTGCAATCCTTTTATTCTGACTACATCATTCAAAAGTGAACTTTGTCTCGGTTTCTTTGCACACGTGCACATACATACACACACTTACATTAAGCATGGAGGCATCTCTTCGAAATTCCATCAGGTCCTCGCTCAGTTTACTCTGGTTCTCATCCAACACATCTGAAATACACACACACACAAAAACTTTGAGACAAATAAAGAAAAGCGGCGAGGATGATGTGCTCAAGCTGTGTGGCTCATTATGGTCATGTGGTCTTAAAATCACATCTTAAGTGTGATGTGATTAATTTGGACAATAAGGAATGAATCCAGCTTTTTCTCCCCAATACTAATTCCAGTATGCACATTCAGATCCTGAGTATTGATCGGACCTGCAAAAAATCTGCAAACTGTTTGAATTGATTACAACATGTGAGTTAACATAGGGCTGTAATTATAAAGCTCTTCTCAAGTACAAGTTCAGACATTTATACATTCTTTTAGCTTGTGGAAATTTAAATCTATATTGTTTAAAAGGTTTATGAAATGACAATCATATAATGCATCAATCTATTAAGAACAGAGTCAGCATCATTTCTTGTCTTATAAATGAAGGCACATTGTTTGTGTTTCAGGCCTTACTAGGAGAATTAGTCACCCTGAGAAACAATAATCAGAGGGGATGCTGCACTCTGTGTCCCTCTTTTTAATGCTTCAACATCTCTTTACCAAATCATCACCTGTGCATGGCCCTGATGTTTTCACCCAAACCAAACTACATAACTCCAGTTTGTTGTTAGTAAGTGTAATGTCACACCTAATTTCTCCAAACCTTTCCCTTCTATTAAGTTTTGTCTCAATGTACTTCACTCGTGCAAAAATAAAACAATTGGAACACAAGTGGATGAATAAAAACGTTATGATATACAATCAATAAATGAGTTGCAGGCGCCACAGCACCTGCTCCTTGACAGCCTCTTTAGCAGTACACTAATAACCCACCTGCTTCAGCAGTCTGTTCAGTGGAGCTGAACAACTTCCTGATCTCAATGTGTCACCATGCAAACAACTCCCCTAAATGTCATGCATAAGAATGGACTCTTAGCACTGGCTTGTTTGGCCGAATAAGCAGATTGAAGTGAAAAACGTCTTACCAAATTTGAGCTCTAGGTTCTTCTCTAGCTGATCTAACTTCTCTGATAGTTTGCCCAACATGGAGCGCAGGAAAGCAATGTCTTGGTCCTTCTGAGCCAGAGTGAGCTGCATCTCATGGAACCTAACAGGATCACAGAGGAAGCTTTTAAGTTTATAATGAGTTTACATATTATTGCATTCAACATGTAGCTCTTTATTAATATATAAAGTGACACCATTTCACTTGCAGTAAAGTGACAACATGCTACTTACTACGTGCAGGGTAAATACATCACACAATACATCAAATGTCATCCCCCTTTGTGTGAAAAATTAGCCAGGAACTAGATGATTTTCACATATATTCATCACACTGAATTTTTGTCACAGTCAATAGCACTACTTATGATTTGTATACTACGAGTATGTCTGCTCACCTGTCATCAGTCTGCTGCAAAAATTCCTTCAGACCCTCAAATTTACACACCTCCAGGTGTGTTTCATACGTGTCCTGGTTACCGATGAACGTGCAGCTGTCGGGGAGGAGAGCAGAGCCAGAATAGTTGGGTAGGAGCACTTAAAAAAATGATGAAATAGCAGATAAGATAAAAAAAAAAGGAGTGAGTGAAATTGAGCAAGAGATGGAATACAGCCCTTGTCCTGTAGTATCATATGTACTGTATAAGAAAAGGTGCAGTAAAGCAATTTGCTTAGGTGTGTTTTTTTTTTTTTTTAGGACTCACCCATATTTGGAGTGTGGACATTTGATGTGCTCACATTCTTTGAGGTGAGCCTCCAGGTTCATGGTGAGCAGGGGGGGGCAGGAGGGGTTGTTGGGGCAGCGGACTGGCCTGTAGTCACAGCTGGCCTCATGTTCTCTGCAGAGACCACAAAGATTTGAGCTGTCAGTGACCATTTCACGTTGTGTTGCTGCTTTTTGTAGAGAAGCAGCAGAAACACACGAGGCTATAAAATCCCTTTCTGTAGTCCTTACTTGCGTGTAGACAGTTTGATGGTGAACGGGCAGCCCAGAGGGTCCACCTCATACACTCCAGGTTTCCCAGCCACTGTGGAGGTGGAGGCCGCGGCCCCACCTGCGCTGCTGGCCGTGGCTCTGCAGCCGTATTTACAGTGAATGAAGAGCTCTCCAATCTGTTCGGCAACCGCAATGTTGTTCACCACGACCGTCAGCTTAGCCGCATCCACTGGGCACTTATCTGTAAGAACAAACATGAATTCAAGTTTGGAATTAACTACACTGTTAAGAACAGTCGTAGTGCTGATAGGAATATAAAGGAATAAAGCCTTCATCAATGGCAGCTGTGTTTGAGTAAAAATGTACATTATGACGCTGGTGTATTACTCTCACCTGAAGTCAAGGCACATCGTCTGCAGAATGTGTGCTGAGGAAGGAGGAAAAACAGGCTTGGTGAGTCTGCATGTTTTCTTGATCTAACTGTAACTAGTAACAAGTTTTAACACAATCGATCATTCACGGTTAATGTTGCTATACAATCCTTCTGTTGTCATGCAGCAAATAGTGTTGACAGTGATAATTCTGACAGACTTTTCAAACAATGAGTCCTTGAGTTCACGGGGCGGAGACAAAGGCAGTCTTTTCATTCTCCAGCCGCCGACTGCTGATTTTATCAGTTGAAATGACAACTGTCGCTGACAGATTTTATCAGCTGTAGCCAGCCAGCTAATTAAGCAAATGTTAGCTTCCTGAGTTGGCTGCATCAGCGAGGGGAAGGAGGTTGAGTACACGGGAGTAGTGGACTAATCTCTGGGTGCTGTGGACTGAACCATTCGCAGCTTAACATTGGTACAACACAGGAGCTGGTGGTGGATGTCAGTGGGCGGAAAACTCCTTCTACACCAGTTTCCAACCAGGGGGATGGAGGCGAACACTGTTCAACCAGTCTGTGGTAGCCAGTGCTATTTTCTCTGCTGTCATGTGCTGGGCAGCAGGGTGAGGGCAGTCGACACCAACAGAATCAACAAGCTCATCAGGAAGGCTGGCACTGTGCTGGGGGTGGAGCTTCATGAGCATCATGGACAAAGACTCTGACGCGTTCAACAATGTGCTGGTCTCTCACACACACAGACAGAGACAGACACAGGGAGCTCCTTCAGCAGCAGACTGTTACCACGACGCACCCTAGGACGCCACAAGAAATCCTTTCTTCCTGTGGCAATCACACTTTAATACTCAGCTGTCTCATGTGGTGAGATGGGCAGCGAGGGCATGTGGTGCTGACGTGGCTGCAACCTCCATTTCATCTCTGTTCATTTAGTCTCTCTTTCCCTCTGGATTACTGCTTCTCTGTCATTCATCATTACTGCTTTCAGATTTCTGGGAAATTATGGGACATTGTGTGCAATATCATGGACATAATCATTGAATATTTTGAATATGATTATATATTTGGTATTTTTTCATTTTTTTTTCAGCTTGACAGGCCTGCCGTGCCTTGTTACAGTTGCTCAGCTATGATTGGAAAATGACTGTTCTGGGGAGGGTTTAACAAACTGCCAATTATAATTTGCTAATGGTGTGTCATCAAACTCAGAGCTCCAAGGGCAATGTCAAACAGATATATTTGCAGCTGTGGTAAATATCTCAACTGACAAATTGTTCAGTCAAAACTTCTTTTAAAAGATTTTTTCAGGAAGGCGGAAAAGGGTAAGAAAGGAATTCAGAGTGGGCAGAAAGAATGACGACGATGGACAGATGGAGGAAAGACTGGAAAGGACAGAAGTAAACTAACCCCACATGTGGTGATGACGGGGTCCTTGAAGACATTACAGCACAGCTGGCAGCACAGTTTAACTGATGGCTGTTCAGCAAACACTTGGGGCTCCTGCACAAAAAACACACACACTGCTGAGTTTGTGCTTTCACATGTAGAAGTGATAGTGAGTATTTGTTTGTTTGCTAGAACATAAATTTATGTGCTGAGCGTCATACCGTGTCCTCCTCCTCTTCATGCAGAGAGAAAGTGGAGCGCAGGGACATGTTGGACTCGGAATGAAGAGATCGGACTGAGATGGCTGAGTCTGACCTCCTGGGAGTACCAATCGGGGGCTGAGGGGAGGAAGGAAAAGAGCACAAAGAAAGAGTTATAGCCTATTCATACAATGATAGTAGTACATCCAGATGTATGGGAACTTGTACAGAAGCTCCTCCATTATGGTTTGCACAATTGATGAGATTAAATTTGAAGTTTGGCACAGGTGAGTAAAGAAATATTTTACCCTTTCTTTCCAGCTGGATTTTTTAGGCTGTTCAAAACTAATCCGCTTTGCTAAGTTTTATTACAAATGTTGAACTTAATCTATTATGCTTGGTTGTAATAATGTGAAAAGATGTGTGCGTAAGAGAGTACCATCCCATCGTCGTCATCTCGGGGGGAGTAGGTTAGAGTGCTGGAAGAGGAGGGAGTTCTTCTGTGCTGTTTGTAGGTGCTGGAAGCTTCTGCTAAACATATAAAGACAAAGTCACAAGATGTAAGTGACTATCAAGTGAAAATGAGAACACAGAAATGCAGAAAATGAAAAGGCATTTATAGATGGAGTAGTAGACTGTATCACCTTTAGCTCCAGCAGCCACGGCTGAGAAAGTTGGGCCAAATGAGGCCTCCATCTTGCTCTGCAGTGAAGAAAGGACGGTTGGATGGGCAGACAGGCGGGTAAAGGGACATGGAAAGAGTCATTACAGCAGCAACACATCACACAAGATGAGTATAATCTGCATATTCATTTAAAATCTCTCTCCATGTCACACTAGTGTCTCTCACCCTGCTGCTGGAGTCTGCTGGAGCAGTGGAGGGGCTGCTGAGGATGGCTGTTGCTGCTGAGTATCAGTTGAAGTGAGGTGTTTTACCGCTGCTCATAACCCAAAGCACACACAAATGCACGAGGAAACGCTAGCAGCTTGCTGGACTACTAGGCCTGGGAGGACGAGAAGGGGTGCAGAGAGGTGAAAGAAAAATGAGGAAGAAAAATGGAGGGCATTAGTGTGGAGGAGAGTGGAAGAAAGATGGTGTGACACGTAGCAGAAAAACAATAATAAGTCAGGTGATTTGCTTGAAGACAGCAGTGCCAAAGCCTGACTGAAATCAGGATAAATACATAATGCTAGCCATAAGTTGGCTTTATGTAGCAACAGAGACAGAGAAAATACACACACCCACACTTGGCCCAAGAAGTGCTAGCGACTGCCATTGGCTTCAGTACAGCCTAAAACTACTCCAGATGAGAGGCAGTGCAGTGAAAAATATGTGGATCATGAAACTTATACAGCAGACATACCGTTGAATAAATGTTTGACCTACTTTACTGGCTTCAGGCACAAAACAGTGAAAGGTAATGATTCATCTTCAGTGATTACAACAACGAAGACGGTTTTATGGTTCCGCTTGTACAGCTGGATTGTTTTTAATAGTTTGTATCTGTTGTAGTTTTCTTAAAGAAAACAAGACCCCAAGCGCAGTGTGTAATGGCTGAATAACAGGACGTTCAAAGTTCAGTGAGTCCATCAGTCTGGAACTGGGTTATATATCCATCAAATCCTGGTGTAGCGATCAGACCACATGTTATATCTGTGTAATGAAAGCTGTTCTAACAACAGACATGTTGTACCATTACTTTGTTCTGCTCAATCTGGCTGTTTCCCCCGCAGTTAATAAAAGTAGTAGAAATCTCAGACATACTGACATACAAAACTTACACAAGAAAAAGCTGAACTCAACAGAGGAACCTTAGAAAGTACCCAGTGTGTGCATGTATGAGTGGCGATACTCCTCTTGAGACACACACACACACACACACACACACACAGCAGAGGCAGCAGGAATAACATACAACATCTGTCTGACTGAAGGCAGCACTGACCCCCCTCTGGTCTTATCAACAAGTCAGTGACGGAAACTGAAGGGTGAGCAGCATCTGCAAACCCTCAAAACACACTGGAGGAGGCAGAGAGGGAGGGGAAAACACAGAAGAGACAAAGAGGGGAGAAGAGGGAGAAGTCACAAAAAAAGAAAAAAGAAAAAAAACAGCAGTGGCCCGGACAACTAGCTAGATACTGATGTAAACACAAAGGTATGCGGGCCGTGTGAAACTGTCCAGGACCTCTAATCCCACCAGTCCCTGTCTCTTTTCACAAGAGGAGATTCCCGTAACTCACCCTCCCTCCCTCTCTCACACACACACGGTGCAAAGTTGAACACTGTCAGCTAGCTAAACGCTCAAACGCCAAACACACGACAGTATAACAGTTAGCTACTGTAAGCGACTGCCCACGTCACAGCTATCAACGCTCCTGTTGTCGATAGCCATTAAAAACTGCCATAATTATTTGGCTAAAGTGGCTTGTTTGCTAGCTCAAGTTAGCTAATGTTACATTTTCTTTCAGCAATCAGTGCTGCTAGCCCTCTTTGGCAAACTCTGCCGACAGCCGGCTGACAGTCTGCGTCACTCCGGGGTTACAAAGATAATTATTGTTCTAAAAACCGCCTGGTTTTAGTTCGTGTACTAACCATTTTTTAGCAGCAGCGCAGCTCCAAGTCTACAGACGAATTCCTCAATCTTCCCCCCTCTCTCTCTCTCTCTCTCTCTCTCTGCCTCACATACACACAACTCAACGTGCCGCGGTGTGTTCTGGGACTTGTAGTTGACGTCGCATATCTCTTCCCATTCGAACGGGTGTCTCCCCCGCGGCGGCGGGACTACACTACCCGCCGTGCACTTCGCGGAGCCGTCGTTAGACTCGGCGCTGTCCGTGAATTCCGCAAACCAGCTGCATAGCTTCCTATTCCCAAATATATCCACACCGAGTCCGGTTCCGCGCAGTTTATTGGTTCTCGCCGAGACCGAACCATCATGCGACAGCCACCATCACGTTTTACGGCGAACGCACGTGCGCGGTGGTGTGATGTGGACAGATGCTTTCTAATAACAGAGACAGCTGTGAAATAGTGTACCATCGTGTTATGATGATCCCAGGTGGAAAAAGGGAAGTCCAGCAGAATGCTTTATCACAGAAAAACACTACACAGATATGTAAGTTAATATAACGATACACAGTTGCACATAAAACTAACTTGTAATTGGGCAGCCAATACATGAACAGTCTATATATACAGAACAAATCACAGCTTGAACTGAAGGAACTGATAGTTTAATGTACAGAAGTCAGTGGATCAGATGAGTTGGGGATTGTATCATACATGCTCAGAGAAATGATGGAGGTGGGAAGGGCTGGGAGCTCTACTTCATCACGATTTGGCATCGCAGTCATGTATGAGTATGTGCTGTAGTACACACCCATGCAGTGAGAGATTAGGCCCCACAATGTCCGCTTTTATTGGGCTTTGGCATGATTGCTCAATTTCTGCTGCCCTTATTGTTTGTGAAAGTACAGAGTTGTGTCACAGGTAAGCTGTCAGTCCGCATGAGTCAATCTGTATGACTGAAATATTTATAATGTCAATATAATACCAAGTAGTAAAAATGATGTGATCATATGCAATTGCTATGCAGTTAATTATAGTTTCACTGTTAACTCTGTTGAGAACGACGAGCAGGTAAATAAGTTATTCTCTCTATATATTCTATTTTAATCTTTCACTTATTCACAGGCATTTTCATCTCTCGCTTTGCTTTTTGCATATGTACCCAGAATAGTATGTTATTTTATTATTTATTGACATTTCTCCTCCAGGCACTTGTTGTACTTGATACCTTCTCTTTGTTTTTGAGTGATCGCTGTACTGTAGACTTTCTGTGGGGAAGATGGTTTATTTCTGTGCGTTTCACAAACAGCGTTGACAGAAACACTTTACTGAGAACAAACTGCCCAATAAATACAATAAAACACACAGGAATACTTACTGAAAACTCCACAAGAAAAGTGTGTGAGCTTGAGTGTGTGTGTGTGAGGAGGTACAGAGAAGCTGTTTTTAGAGAACAAGCTGGATAACGGCTGCTTCTTTTGGCTGCTACTTGACCACATTTAACAAGCGAATATACTTTGTACTCCTCTACATTTGCCTGCCAGTCAGTTACTTTTCACACTGCAATTATTCCTTTCTTCCCGTCAGTGAAAACATGCATCTCCAAATTTGGTGATTTTGAATGTTTCTGATAAACCTGAGGATGAAATGTTCCTTTGTGTGTTGAGAAATTCTCCTCCTTCTCAAGATACATAAACGATTTAAACCTTCCACGGCAACACTAAAAACGTGATGATGCTTTGCTGTGGATTAAACTACCAAACAGTGTATCAACGAGCTCATCCACATCTACAGCACATATTTAATCCAGAAACATCACATATGATGAGAACCGTTTTCTGCATAATGAGTACTTTTAATCCAGAAACTTCAAGAATAATGAGGTTGTAGAGTATTTCTGCAGTGTGCCATTTTCTTCTTTTTTTAAGTAAAGGATCTGAATACCTCTTTCACGACTAGTTTTATGCTACTTTTTTTTCACCAGAAGAGGGCGCCCCTTATCTAGATGTAATCCGAGCATCGGTCCTGTTTCTTATTGTCTCTGTTTAAAAAGTGAGAGTCAACTTAAAATTTGATAATATATTGTGTGTTACCTTATTTAATGGTTATCCGCCCCCCTCCACAGAGTCACAAGATAATTCTGAGGATTTGTGAGATGATTAATAGTGTAGGAGGGAGGTAAAATAAAGTTTTAACACACAAAACTGTATTTATTTCAGGGATTTTTTTCTTTAATCCTTACATTCTTGTGAAGCATCCCATGATATTTTCTCATTAGCCACAAACAAAATAATTGTTAGTCACTTAGATGTTGACTGAGCATTACAGAGTGTCATAACTAGATATTGCTGTTTTCTCAGGGGTCACAGGCCAGTATAAAAGTCTCATATTTTCTTTAAAAATATTTAAAATATCAACCTGAAAAGTGCCTAGCAACCACAGCTGCTAAGTATATATAATAGGATAGAAAATGCAATACTCCTCTCTCAGTTATGGTGGAAAATTTCAAAGTGGCACAATACTCAAGTAGTGTAAAGGTAAGTCAAAACTGTACCTAAATACAAATATCATGACTTAATACATCTTAACTCAGTTCTTTGTTAGATTTTTCAGTTTGTTAATCATTATACAGAATGATAGATGACCTTGACCTTGGATAACATTACACATTTAATGTGCAACATCTCAGGACATCAACAGACAACTGGGCGTCTGCTCACGTTCACAGCAGTGTGATATGATGTGACTTATGTGGGATGAGGGAAGAGAGACGCTGTCGGGCACTGGAGAATCACCACATGTGGGGCAGATCTGTGCAGATCAGAGGCAGTAGGCTCATGTGGATACATGCCCACATGTACATAGAGAGAGAGGGAGCCGAAAATAGAAAGAGAAACACCAGGACTGAATGCCGTAATGCAGCGATGAATAAGGGACGTTTTGAATGCAGCTTTGTTGACGTGTACATGCATGCATATGCCAAACGCACACACACACACACACACACACACACACACACACACATACACACACGTAGCCTAGAGTTCCATTAGAGGAAGCCCAGGCCATTAGTACTTTTATCTTCTTTGTGTGGGACATCACTGACAAGACTCTCTTCTCCATCCCCCCAGCAACTACTGATAATCACACATCATCACACACAGCCAGTCTTCCCAGTCTCTCTCATGCAGATGTTTTGGATGGGTTACTTCACTGTGTTTTAATGGCGGCCATAATGTCAGAGCAGGCTCTCTGCAGAGAGTGATTTGGCTCCGTTTTCAAAAGACTGTCTCTCCTTTCATGCAGATAAGATGTCTGAAACAGCTGACAGTGTGTACAAAACATCTCTGCCAGTCTCTCTGAATCTGCAATTATAAAATGCTTCATTGTGTCACGTCGGTTCAGTCTTCATTCACAAAACACTTGTCTCCTTCTGTGCAGATAACCGTGCCTGTAACAGCTGACGGCGTGCACAAAGCTCTGTCGTCCTCCTTCTCACACATAAGACAAGCTCTGGATGTGACATTGTTTTACTGAGTCATAGTAACTGTGTCTTCTGTCCACGAAAACTGTCCCATTTTATACTAATGAGAAAGTCTTTTGTACTTTTAGCTCATTTGGTTTCACAACATGCAACTTCAATGTTCGGCCTTGCCTCTCATAAACATTACTGTCGTCTTTGGCAGCAGCAGGCAGCAGTTGTTTTTTTTTAACTAAAGAAAAGCTCTAAGAAACACCTGCAGCACCAAACAGAGACATGTTTAGCACTGAACAGCCAGCTAACTGGTAAAGATGGTGCAGCATTTAGCACCTAAAGAGACACGACACCTTTCTGAAGAGTTGGTGGAGACCAAAAACAGACTTGGATTCATCGGTCTGCCAAAAACACAACTTTAAATGAATGCTAATATTACTGTGTGTGTGCTGTAAGTGAAAATAACCATCTCTTGTTTGCTTTTGTTGCCAGGTCGCTGTCAATCAAATCAGAGCACACCACAGCTACACAGCCCCACTGAAGCTGAGTTTCTGAGTGGTAAAGGGGATGTATGCAACAGTTTATGTTTATTTCCATCATTTTCAAGTTTCTAGTTACTAATGTGTATATGTATATTGTAACATAACTTACCTTCATTAAAATGAGATATTCCCTGACTGCCTATTACTCCTTGTAAACTGTTTTCTATGTAAAGGACTGGGGAAGCTCGTATCGTGTTGGTGCGTGCTCTCCCGAGAGCCTTTCGTTTTTTCAGCTCCGCTACATGCGTGACATTAAAAATGAAAAGAAAAATGTGGGTCTTCTGACTGCAACCTCTACTGTAAAACAAGTCAAGCAAAAAGCAATGTATATTTTGAAGTGTTAGTTTGATATTTTGTTACAGTACAGAAGTGTAACAAAGTGCCACTAAAAGCACAAAATAACCAGTACAAGATGAAATACAACTAATATTAGTTGCACTCTTATCTTTCACACACATGCATGCCACCAAGACCAAACAATGAATACACACAATGCGCAGAGCCACCCGGCCACCAAAAACACACACACACACACACACACACACACACACACACACACACGCTCCTATGCACACACTTGACCTTGATAGAGACAACAGGGCGACAATTCTCCCCATTGACTGGGTCCATTAGGGGCCAAAGTGCAGCTGAGCCACATGCTGTACTGCCACAAAGGGACACAGTGGATTACAGAGACACAGGCCAGGCGCACAATAGAGGAGGGATGGGGACTGTGGTGGTGGTGCTGGAGGGGGATGAGAGGAGCAGGATGATGGAGGCAGCAGGAGGGAGAGAGGGACAGAGGATGGGGTGGGGAGAGAGAGGCAGAGCAGGATTTAACCTATTTCCATTTTCATGTCATAAACATATTAACAGCTGGTTATTCTGTGAAGCTGCCATCTAGGTCTGTTGATTGTAGCACATTTTAAATCACTATGAATAGATACTGAGTGAACAAAGATGCAGTCTAACAAGCAGATGGGGCAAAAATTAAACCTCCGTCCAGCTTCCCCCCAACACACACAATACTCCCAACTTTTTGGCAGTATTGGCAGATATGCGCAGAGGTCACAGGAGTTCAAAGTGTGAGTGCGGAGAGGAAATATGAGAGGTGCTTACAGCTGGAACAGAATATTCCCTTTACAGGACGTGATGTGGCAGAGTGGATGTTTTTTTTTTTAGAAACAAGAGGCTCAGGCGCTTCTTTTTTTAATCAGCCACTGATTTAAATAAACTCCTCTCTCTTTTCTTTTCTTCTTTTCTTTTGCACTCCTCTCCAGTCTTTTTCCACCCTGCACCCCCTCCATTTGTTCATGTCTGTCTGTCTACGTATGAAATTCGTGCCCATTTCTTTCAGTATAGCACAGCCGATATTTCTTATCTGAGGTTCCATCTGAGATGTGCGTCATGAATTAATGATCAGTGCTGAGTAAGACCCTGTCTCTGAGTGCTGCCCCATCTGTGTGTGTGTATTTTACAGTTTTAAATATGCTTCACTTCTCTGCACGCAAGCAAAGAAGGTTAACCCTTCGCCACCAAATACAGGCAGGCGAAACTTCCAGTCATGTGAGAGAGAAAGTGGAACAGTCGCTGCTAACACTTGTCAAGCATTTTTCTGTGAATGGATCTAGGATCTAGATGATTGAAGATGAGCTCATATTTGTAATTTAGTGAGCATAACTGAGGATTTGTTCAAAGCAATTCCCTTTTTTCCCCTTACTGAATGTTCTGAGTGCTACAGACAATGATCCATCTCATTTTAGAGAGCACAGAGGCATGCTTCCCTAAAGGAAAGAAACAATGATGATGCAGCATCCATACTGAGAGGGGGTGTGAAACTTCAGCTTGATTTTTCCTCAATAGAGAGTCAGCTGTCTGGTACAAACTGCGCCAGTGCAGATGATACTGTAGTTCATACCTGCTCATTCAGATGAGCTGTGGTGCTACAGCTGACCCTCATCGTGTGTGTCTGCGTGTTGCAGTTCAGATGGCCAGTGTGTGTGGTGAACTGGTCTTAATAAACCAGCAGACTCTCTCTAATGGAGCATCAGTAATCTGCTGAAGGACGTCTAATCCCAAAACACCAAACACACACATACAGAAGGACTTAGTATGCACAATCTCACAGCGGCGTGTGCATTTACACAAAGAGCTGTAATCTAATCTAATCCTGACCCTCTTTACTGGCTGTGACCATTCATCAAATATATCACACCATAAATTACATCAGATTAATGGGAACGGGTGACAGCGGGGAGACTTCCTGGATTAGAAGCAGCTCGTCGAAAGCCCTAAAGCCAGAGGGTGTTGCCTGAGTCTTCTGTGTGGGAAGAGAAACAGCAGGGGGGCCCGGTTGTTACACAGCCGTCATCAATTTTAATAGTTTCACCTCGGCTTTTTCCACCTTAGAAAGTCTGCCATAAAAAGGTCCTTTGCCAGTACCAAGATTCATCAAGGCTGAAATCTTTATCTCAAGAGACAAGAAGTTTAATTAACTGCAAAGGAGAAATATTTTTTACATCATCCACTTCTAGAAATATTGCACATCAGTGCACTTGCTCCACTGTTTTTATGTTCAAACACAAATTTTTATGTATTCATTTGAACTCACCAGTTAGGCTGAAGGAAGAAATAATATAATCTCATCTGTCTGTTATAGATGAATAACCTTCTACTCCTCCTCTGTTAAAAATTCATAGTATACTTGTACAATTATTCCTCTGTATCACAGAATGAGAAATAATAGAACTGTTACTTGTATAGGTGAGAACTATTTAACTGAACCACATGGGAATGAATCAATCACAATGACTGAGATGTACAGCCAGACAAACCTTAAAGCTGCACTATATTCAATATTCAATAATCGATACGTTTAGCCATGCTGGCCCAGTGGCTTTTGGGATGGCAAGGTCAGTCAGTCACCCATTTTGGTTCACACTCGACAACAATTGATTCGATTTCCATGACATCTTCCACCGATATTTAAGGTCCCTTAGCACTAATGCTAACACGCTAAATACAGATGGTGAACAATATATCTTCCACACGCTATTGTCACTGTGAGCATGGTAGCCTATTAATGTTAGTATTTAGCTGAGGATCACTGAAGTTATCAGCATGTATCTAATATGTGAATTTGACTTTTTTTTTTACATCTTCACAACTTCCCATTCTGCTGACATGGCACAGGCGTAAGTGGCCCATCTGAAGCCGAGCAGCACAGCTGACCTTTTGCCTTCGGC
>JBAJHX010000039.1:18072611-18089531 GCA_037176925.1 Amniataba percoides | reverse complement strand
ATGAGAAGCACTTTATCACTTTTCCCTCTGTTATAAGGTATAGAAAATCAACTGTAGCCTGCTGTCATAAATTTTGGTATAGAATTATCAAGCTGCAGGTAGCAGTAGACCAGAATAAACCACAATTTAAATAAAATTGATGTGCAGTTGAGCTGCTGTCATGTTGGTTATGAACATGATTAAATTTGGCATATTCATTAACGGCGTGGAACTCCTCTTAAAGTCAAAACATCCAGCCCCAAGGACACAAAAGACGGTAACTGAATGCATCCTGTGGAGTTAAGTGGGTCTGCCGGTTTTGGCAGCACTTGCTTGTACTCTGTGAATTTAACAGCTTCTGTTCACCATTTCCTGTAGGTGGAATCGCTAAGCAGCGGTTATAAATCAGATGTGCTTGGCGGTGCTCTTGCTACGGGGCACAGGTGTATTGAACGTGTCTGCCTACCGTTTCGCAGTGTTATCTATCGTACGAATGTAACTGTGGCCTCCCCGCTGTGCTCAGGTAGAAGAGCCCCACATCAAGCTGCAGCCATGGATGAGATGGACCTTCCCCAGATGAAGAAGGAGGTGGAGAGCCTCAAGTACCAGCTGGCCTTCAAGCGAGAGAAGTCCTCCAAAACAGTGACTGAGTGAGTAGTTCGTCCAGTGGCTCTACAAACGTCCTCACACAGGTCAAGTCTCCCAAAAATACTGTGCTGAGTAGCTCTGAGGTGGAAAATGAAATAGCTTTGTCTTTTTTTGTTGAATACACTGCACACACATAATATATAGAGCTATAGTAGCTAGTTAGTCACTGTGTGCAAAGATTTAAAGTTTATCCACTTACACAGCAGGTCAGCTGAGGCTTTGAGCAGATTGATTACTGTATATTTAAGATGGCATTTTTATTTAAACACACCCAAACCAAATCAAAAGTTACTGATCAGCATGACAGTTAAAACCTCCATGTCTACTAAACAAATCCCATCTGCTGTGTGATACGGTCAAAAGCTCCAGAACAAGTGGAGCTTGAGCTGAGATTGTTTAACCAACTGCTGTTTCCAAGGTAACTCAAGTACTGAGAGAGCTTTATTCAATCATACGGCAAAATAATGGATGCTTCTTGCAGAAACAAAGAAATAGCTGTTGTTGTTCAATGCGATAAATACAAAGACTGTGGATACGACAGTATGTGACAGTCCACCACGATGATAAAACGCTGATCATTAACTCACGCTGCCTTGGAGGCTATTGTGACAGCCACGGTGCACATCAAAGCGTTAAAGCGAAGCTTCAGCCGTCATTAAGTTCTGCACAGCCCCTGTGTGTGTGTGTGTGTGTGTGTGTGTGTGTGTGTGAGACACTCACTGCAGAGGCAGCAGATTAAGGGCCAGTCAAGAAACACTTCGTCTGTGGCTTCATCAGTGCTGCTGGAGAGGACCGTCTTTTGACTAACACTGTTTTTCATGCACAGTACAAAAGTATTCAGGGTCAGACTTTTGCATAAAACTCTCAGAATATTAAAAAAACTGACACATATACTGGTAACGCAACTGAAAGTGAGACTGTAACCTTTTAGAGAGAAATAAGATATCGACCTTTCAGAAAAGTTAAAGTTATTCCTAAACCTCCTTTTCAGCACTCAGAAGTTTTTCTGCTGCAGACTCACTGCTCTGGTATGACAAGTAGCTTATGTCGGCTAATGTCAGAGCGTAGTAAATGTTAGATTGATATTGTTGAGTTATAAAATTGCTTTACTCGTGCCAGTGTAACATTATGTTTGTATTACATAAGAGGTGAACATCCATCCATCCATTTTCTATTTCAATTCACCTAATGCATGTCTTTGGATGGTGGGAAGAAGCCGGAGTGAGGTGAACATTTCAGTGGCAAAAGGAAAAACAAGAAGTCAACACACAGCGCTGAAATGTTTATCTGTGACATGCTTAAAACTTATTGTTACTTATTATCAGTAACAAAAACAAAGAAATGAACTTTGGGTTAGTTTTGAGGTAGTATCTATCAAAAGACGTCAGCTAACGTTGGCCAGCATGAACTGCTGGCCAGGCTAAACTAACCAGCTGTGTGGTATCTTCATATCTGTCCTACAGACGGGAGAGTGGTTTGGAGTTTATTGTCCAACTCTGGCAAAGAATGTGGATAAACAGATTTCCTAAAATATAGAGCAATCCCTCCTTTTAAGTGGAAATAATAGGAAATGACAAAATATAGCACAAACACTAAAGTCATATTACTCATCTAATCATCAACGATATTATGAGGGGCTAATTTCCTATTTAAAAACTTAGCTTAGTCTTTAATGGATGTAATTGCAGCTGTAAAGTACACTACTCTGGTTAAAGAAAAGGACTACAGCAAATATGTAGTACTCAAAGAGCTACAGTTGCAGAAGTAAAAGTAATTCGTTACTTCTGGCCTCTCAGATTCTCCCTCTCTTTCTTGCCTTGTATGGAAAAGAAGAAAAGTGGATAGAGGATGGATTGTGGTAATAAACTTCCTGTGGAATCTGAAAAATGCCTCTTTCTTTTCCCCGCAAAGCTTGGTAAAGTGGATAGAGGACGGCGTCCCAGAGGATCCTTTCCTCAACCCGGAGCTGATGAAGAACAACCCTTGGGTGGAGAAAGGAAAGTGCATCCTCCTCTAGAAGAAAACCAACCGCCCTGCCACGACCTTTCAACTTTAACCGCCCTGACAAACACGCACCTACAGATGACCCCTGAACCTGACCCCAGTGACCGGGCCTGCGAGGGCCACGGCCTAACCTTTCACCGTGAATGTACAACAGCCGATAGCCCCCAACTTCCCCCCCAAATACACACAACAAGGGCGCAGAAACACACACTGACGGACACACACACTCACACACTGTCACACCAAACTTTGGGGTTTTCCCCGACTGCCACACATTCACTGCAAGTTTAATCCTGCCACGGCAATGCATCATCTATGATATATGATGGCGATGATCAATACTCTTATTACATGTCTCTATATGGATATATGATGACTTATTTATGCAGCTGCTAGTCACGAGCTTTCTCTCCTCTTACAATCTCTACTATTCATTGTGAGCATAGCAGTTTTTTAACCATATTTGATAAGTTGTGATAAACTGTAGAGTCACATTCTCTGACTGCCAGACTGACCGCAGGTATACGGGGGCAGTTTTGCTCCATGTTGGGATATACGAAAGTTTATAGCTCAAAAGTCTGTGGCTGACAAAGCACCTGCATTAACGCTGTTAACACCTCATTAACACTGAATTAAACTATCCATAAGAGCCTGTAGTGATTTATAATGAAGAGAAAATCATTTCCAGTATCTACAGTACACTTTACATATAATGATTTACAGTCAGGTTTCAAGTCTTACAGTTCCCAAGATTGAAATCTGCCTCATGAGACATAAAGGACCCACATGTAAAGGACATCGGGTAAAATCAGATTTGATTTAATACAATTTTGTTTACACTTGACTGGCCTGATCACAAATTGGATTATAATCTGTTTAGGTTTCCTTCGCTAAATGTAAATTAGGTTTGGCTCTACTCCACTCCAGAGGGGAGTAATAATAGTTAAGAAGCTTTTAACTGGCCAAATTCAAAGCTAATATGAATATGTAGGAAATGTGTATTTAGAGCAATTGGATCTCAATCCATCTCTGGTGCTTTTTGGATCTATTCACTTTTTTAAGATATATTTTCTGATATCTGTATATGGTGTCCTTGTCTGCATTCAAGGCAGCTGTAACACATTATATGTCACATATAAAGAGCATGAATGATCCTTTAACTTTAAGTCTTTATAGGTTCTTATGGTGTGCTCATGAATTATAAACAGACTAAAGTAAGATGTTAACTGATTACACTGAGCAAATCATGCCACTGGTACAGATCAGATTTAAAAAAACAAAAATGAAATCCAAGGATTGGTTATGAAGAGTTGGCGCATGTTGGAAAAGTGTGACTTTTACAGTTTGGTCCATGTCGTTTTGATTTCACACAACTTGCAAAGCATGCTGACCACGTTCCCATTCTGAAGACAAAATCTGCAACCAGTGTCGTTTTCCTTCAGCGTCGTTATGTCAGAAAGTGTCATAGCAGCTCTGTTTGTGTTGTCAGAGCAGAGTGAAGCTATGGGTCTCAAGGGGGGGGCGAGGGGGAGGGAGGGAGTTTACTGCTTCTTCTCCTCCTTAGCTACAGCCCCTAAGGACAACAACACACTTACACACACACAGAGACGTGCTCAACATTTAAACCAACCATGCACACACACCATCGCTTCACACATGTACAGACAGACCCCTTTAACTTATTAACTTATTGATCAATTTTCGGTTTATTTATTTATTTATTTATTGATGAATCCTTTCTCTCACTCTTAGTTTTTTTTGTTTCCTACGTCTGCACTCCCTCCTCCTCATACCACCCCGCCATGAAAGAAAAATGACAGAAAATGACCAAAAATCGACTACACCTTGCCAGATCACCATCTACTACTGCCTTGTACACAGTTTCCTTAAATCGAGAATGTAAATATGCGGCACGATCACCACCGACCTCAGAGCTGGCCCGCGTGTGTGTGCATGTGACTGTGTGTTTGTGTGTGTGCACATACTTTTTATTTTTTATTTATTTAAAAAGCGCATAAATTTAGACATCAGGCTCCCTTGTGGACCGTGATGCACACAAATGCAGCTGTGTCACACACACACACACACACACACAGGCAGGCCTGAGGCCGAGCAGATCAACAAAACACACACACACACACACACACTGCTTAGTGAGAATGTGTATGAGGGGAGGAGTGGCAAGGATGTGGGATTCTCTAAATGACTTGGGACAGGGCAGCCTCACATCATCTCAGTACTGTAATGAGTCTCATTATATACATTTACTCCAAGATGACCCAGTTCCCCAAAGGCTGCTCGCATTGCTCTATTATGGCCCTATTATGTGTAAACAGAAATAATTCATTTTCCTCTTTTTCTTCATTTGAACAATTATACGGTCTATGACATGCTAATAAATAGTTTTGTTTTTTTTTAATCAACCATGCTATCATAGATCTTCTTACTTCCAGTAAAACATGCCTCAGAAGATAAGAGTCCTAATGATATGGACGAGTATCAAATTTATTTAAGTACTTCTGGGGAACAAAAAGAAAAACTGCTGATGTAAAATTGTTTCAGTGAACCAGAAGTGAGCGACAATAAGCATATATGCAACATGAAGTGGAGCCATTTTAGAAGTCCCATGGTTCAGTGAAAGGCATGTACAGTATGCACCTCCTTTCTTTTGGAAGTTTCATTTTTATTTTGTTTAGTGTTGTTTGATAAGTGTTCAAATATAGCCTTGTAATTTTACAGTAAGCGCATGAGGGGAGACTTTTAAAATGGCGTCCACGGTACAAAGAGATGACGTTCTGGGCTTCGGGATTGTAGCTTTTTCCAGTGTGAGGCCACTTGATTTTAGGATTCAAAGGTTTCAAACTTTTCAAGCTTTTACATCACCACTGGAAAAGCAACTAATTGTGTCGTTACAGCCTCACAGGCGCCCAGCTAGAAAAGTACGTGAGAGGATCCCTGAGTCTGCCCGTCCCTCGTCTGTTTTCTGTTCAGCAACTGTAACTTTACTTGTTTGGTTTGTTTTTATATAATCTGAACGTGCGTACGTATGTATGTTATTACAATATAATGACAGCATAAAATCTTGTCTAAATATCTAGCAACATATTCCTTGTGAGAGTGCTTTGGAAAAATTATTATGCATCTGATCAAGTCCTAGTGTAAAGATGACAATGAGCAATAAATTAAAAATCATTTTTTATTGAATGTTTTACAAAAACATTTATCTTATTGAATAAAGTAGATGATTTTTAGACAGCTTGGTTGTCTTGGTTGTTTTTTATGTATTGTGCGTATAAGTGTATTTTCAACCTCAGTCTGCAATAAGACATTTGAATCTTAATTACGTCTGTGATTGTGGTGGTGGTTTAAATACTGCAGGTCTAGAGTTGTGCTCGCTGACAGAGTGTGTGTTAAAGATGACATCAGCAGGACAGAAACAACACTTCTACTGATTGATCAGGGCACAATAAAACAAAATAACCTCATCTCCAAAACAGAAATTGGCTAATATGTCAGCACGAATCAAAGAAAATGGCTCAGTCTGCTTAGCAAAGTATAATAAGAGAAACAAAGAAACAGGCACACATTGCAATACAGAATGACTTAACACTTCTATATAGATACTAATAGTCTTGTATGAAATTGAAAAGCAGTCACCATTGTAGTGTACACTCTTCAACTGACTCTGTAAGATCATGTCCATGGATGCATGTATGGGATGAATTTCTCTAACATTGGGCTCCATGTTGATGCTTCTCAGCCAAAGAAACAGTTCTCAGTTTTTTAGAGAGACTCTGTTTCCAGGACTCGTTAGCAAAACCTCTGCATACATCCTCTAAATACATCTGCAGGCTAGAGAGCTGCCTGAATGAAGTTGATGGTTTTCTCCTTCATGGATAACAGCACCGAAATACAAAGAAAGAAATGACAAAGAAAGAAACTCTTTTATGGAGTTAAAGGGTAAAGGTTAAAGAGTCATAATAGAACTGTCATCATCATATGAGTGTTCATCTGGCTTTTTAGCTCACCAGCTAGTCTATGATTTTGGAGAGCTGCGATCAATCCAAACTTCATTCAGAAAATGAACATTTTAAAAGTTGGTTGCTTGAGGTCTTCCACACTGACCAGACAAAGCATGAAATCAGAACTTAGCATAGTGATGTCATTATTTTGGCATCCATCTGATCTGGTTATTGAAATTTAATAACAGAAAAATCATTTTATTTTGGGATCTTCCCGCTGTAGTAAGCCAGATAAATTCAGCTCTCATATGTGACCTGCTCGATGCAGTGAATATTTATTGAATCGACATGCCGGTTATGAAACTGCCACTCGTTGGAGACAGATGGTGAGGTGAATATTTGCAGGTTTGTGTTTTAACACTAATAAACAAATGATCCTGCACTCAAACACTAATTGTGACTGCTTCACGTCGTTCAGCCTGGAAGTCCAGAGGGTGCAAAGAAAGAAGCTTTCATCAAAATATCAATATAGTGCCAGTAATCATGTGAAATAACCATATTAATGCAGTCTTGGTCCTGGAAATTCTGATGTTAATCTTATTGACTTACTCTCATGTTGTCAGGCTGTCAGATTTTGGGTTGGTCTTTTCCTGCCTGCTGCCTTTTTGCTGGGCTTCAGTATAATATTTCTTAGCCAGAGAAACAGCAGTTCTTTGGCCCTGACCCTGAGGTTTTCGTTACCACAGAGCAGCTCTGCCTTCGGGGATATCTATGTAAAACTCAAATCTGCAAGAAAGGCCAAACAGAGAGAGAGAGCGAGCAAGAGAAAGACGTGAATGATGGAGACCTGCAGAGAAAATAAAAACAGCCTGAGAGATAGGAGGCAGGGACAGAGGAGGCAGATGGTCCTATAGAAGGCTGCACTCAAGGGAAAGACGGAAAGCTACAATCTCTTCCCCTCCTTCCCCTCCACTGCTTCTTGTAACTCATGAATAATAGAAAGCAGGAGATATCGGAGGGCTCTCACTTTTTTCACCCTGTCAGTGCCTCTTGGTCTCTTGCTTTCAATTTCCCTCTCTGTCTATCTCCCCCTCTATCTCTTTCACGTCATCTCACCCCTCACACTTCTGTCCCAGTATTAATCCACAGAGTGCCCTGAGTATAATTCTTATAACATGCGAAAAAAAAGGAGTTTGTATACCAGGAATATACTGCCTGAACTGCCGGGGATTACTGCACCAGCTTCCTCACTTAATACAAAGTTGGATTCATATGCAGTGAAGCACACCTTCGCTGGTGGCGGCACACACTGGGATTTGGCTGCTGAAGCTTAACCAGTCGCTGTGGCTCACCTTAACTAATGCCAGCTAACTAATACTGGATGTTCACAGCTGCCTAGAGAAGGAGCAAAATTTATTTATTTATTTATTTATTTTTTATCACTTACTAGCTTTTTCTGGGAGCTTTAAACCAAAGACAAATTGCAGTTTCCACAGAATGAAGGCTCGACTGTTTAACTGAGTATATTTAATGCTATTGAGCCTGACAAATGAATTCAGTAAAATTTAAACATTTTAATTTGTGCTGTTTATTTTTCTCTTCTTCCATGCCAGTTTTTTTTCTTTCCAGTTGCTTGGTGAATTGAGTTTGTTCTAAAGAAGGGTCATTGTGTACAAGAAGTGTTTACTTTGCTTATACCAAGTAAAGGAAGTGGTTAATTTGCTTTCCCTGATGCAGAAAGAGCCTCTCTCCTTCTTCTGCCTTTCCTTCTCTTCTGCCTTAACAATACTGTGTGTGTCAGCATGACCTCACATCCTCGTGGCTCGTTGGAACAAATGCAGGTTTGTGTCTTTGGATGCTCCGTTGGACAATGTCACGCACTTTGGAGAGTGACACAGTGACGCTGTCACACAATCTTTCCTAAACTAATAGTTTGACTGTGATAGTGACAATTTAAACTGCGGTGTGTGATTTGTTTGGGGAGCTTCGGACTGTGAAACAGCCCCAGCGTCCCCTGCTCATAAAATGATGCAGGTACCTTTGGGTGGCTGAGGATGACGTCTCTGCTTTCATTTACTGCACAGAAATTCACCTTCTCAGAGCTGGGGCGCTCATTCGACGTCACGTTGCCAGCGAGGGATATTTTGGATAAAAGGAAGAGTGGATGACGGGACGGCAGATTCTTGTTCAGGGTGTGTCTGTCTGCTTTTTATGGGTCAGCTCCCCGCAATCTCCTCGACACACACTGACACACACATGCACTCGCTAATGCACTCAATCCCCCTCGCCCTCGCTGCTAAATCCTCACCCCCATTGTCCCTTTCCCCCTGAAATCCTCAAGCTCTCCTTCACACACACATGCACACACACACACACACACACCACCCTCTCCTCACTCAGTTTCCCTAGTCTGTCTGCAGTCAGGGCTAATGCACTGGTTAATGGCCCTCTAACCCCCTATTCATTCTCAGATTACACTCACACACACACACAGAGGAATACGCGCACGTGCATACCAGTACATCTCCGCATGCGTGTGCACTTTCAAGCACAAACTCAAACGAGAGCTGGTAAACATGGAAGTGTGTTCATACACGTACAAACACACACACACACACACACATACACACAAACAGAACAGACACTAATGGCCTGTTGGTCTTCTGCATGTGCATTCACGAGTGGATTAGGATTAACAATCCACTACACACACACACACACGCACACACGAGCGCAGTGTATACAAAGAGAACCAGAACCAATCTCTAATGCACATTCTGCTGGTGGTGATAATCTCTCTCCCTCTCTTTCTAACACACACACCATGTACAGCGGGCCGACTGCTCTCTGTGCTGCTGAGGTCACCAGATGCCATCTAATCTGAGAGCTTTAATCCACTGTTTCAGGGGCCTTCTTTTTTTCTCCCCCACTCTCTCATGAGTGCTCTGGTCTGTGCGTCAGTGGGTAAAATGCTGCGGGCACAAACTGCACGTAATGTTACATATTGTTTTATCAGTCGGTCTCATACATGTAAAACCAAGCTTAAGCCTGCTGAGACACAAACACAAACGAGCTTTGGAGGTTTAAGACAGGGAGCTGCATTGTCGACATTAGAACTTCTCTATATTTTTTTACAGCCTCTGCTTGATTTATTATGGTGCTGTTACTAAAGCGATCCTGTGAAGAATGATAAAAAAATGATTAAAAGAGAGCTTGAAATGGAACAACTGGCCTGGCTTTATTTCAGAGTTACATAATTAGGGGAGCCACTAAGACCTGCAAAAAAATGTTTTTTCATAAGTGTGTAGTCACTAATAAATTTATAAAGTAATGCACACACTTCTTATGCTCAGATGCTGAATACTCACAAGTAACCACCTCAAACTACAGATCTTAAATGATAAATTGTACATAAAATTGTAAAAATAAAATACTAGAAATGTCTCTAGTATGTCCCAAATTCGTTATAATGTTTTGAGTATGTTCTCACTACATACACCTTTAATTCAGGTCACATGTTCAGTCTGAGGCAGTGGAGTAATGATGTATCAAACAACAGCATGACAGACAGAGTAACAGCAGAATAATCTTAAAATAATACGTGATCTTTCTTTAATTTTAAGTGAGCACACAGGCAGCTTTGAAGGCCACCTTGTGTGTCACTGCTTCACAGAAGTAACTCAGAAAGACGTGTTTGTTTTTCTCTCTCTCGCATGTGGGCTATTTTTGGCGTTCAAAAACATTCTGCCTCTCCTTTCGCTCGAACTCCCTCAACTCCAAATGTTTACTGTCTCTTTCTGCTTCAGGTTTCTCAAAAGAAGCTGAGAGTGTCCGTATCTGGCCGTCTCTCCGCCCGGGCCTGCAGATTACCGAGCTGATCCGCTGAACGGAGCAGTGGATTCCCTCGTCTTTAGGTTACCGTCGACCCTCATTATCGCAGCAGGGGTTAATCTGCCAGAGCTGAAGCTCAGACGCTCACATAACACTCTGCTACGTCCAGACGGAGCTGTCAGGAAACTCAAATGTTTTCACAGGGCTGTGCCAGCTCTGGGCAGCTTTCTGTGGCACACGCTGCATGCAGCAGTAAATCACTGCTGAGCGTTTGCTCAGCCTCTGAGAAGTATTTGACTTTTGCTCCCCTTTCAGCTGTCATAAGGTGAAAAAACATTGGCATTGCAAAGAGTGATTTCAATGCCCGAGGACTAAAGAACAGCAGATGTAAAGCAGGATCAGCAGCACAATAGATGTGCCGTACAGTGTTAGTAGATTTTGAACCACTGTAATCAATATTTGTACAATGTGCCAAACGACAATGTGATAACAATGTTAAAGGGGATGTTCATAGTGACTAGCTGGTGTAAATAGTGTTATGTTAAGTGAGAAAATATCTGATAGTTGAGATAAGCTTCAGCATCCCCTGTGACCCTGTGTGTCAAGATAAAGCAGGTATAGACAATGAATGAATGAATGTGGTGTATATGAAGTCACAGCTAACAGCTGCTCATCTTCACTCGTATCGTCATTAATACTAATGTGTTGTTTTAGTATGGATCTGACACCCAAGATCAAAGGTGTTAATTATTGAGCTTTGGAGGTGCAGTGAGGTGTTACATTTGGACAGAGCCAGGCTAGCTGTTCCGTCCTGTTTGCAGTTTTGCTGTTAAGTTCATCAGCTGCTGGCTTCATATTTAGAATACAGACAAACGAGTGGTAATGATCCTTTCCTATGGCAGGTAAGTTACCTTTCCAACTCTCTGGACTGTTTCTATATCCAAAAAATGATGATGTTGTCAATATCATTTAAAAATTTGTGACATTCAGATATTCATCTTAACTACATGTCAACATTAATTTTAAGTGGCTTAACATTTCTAACTCCTGCACTGTAATTTAGAATCAGTACAAAACAGGCTTACAACAATTTAAGTGATGTAACTACTATTGCTTATACTGCGTATGTGTATGCCTCACATACACCTCACAGACAAAGATCAGATGTAATCATGGACACCTGATACAAGAAGAAAACTCAAAATATACAGTAATTTGTAAGATTAGATTTAAAAACCATGTAAGAAAAATATCAGCCTGCTATGATAATCACAGCTTAACAAAGACCCTCAAATCCAGCCGCCGCTCATCGAGATGTATGGATCCAGAGCTAAAGTTAAATATCTTAATATAGCTCCATCAACACTACCCCCATTAACCCAGCGTTAATCCAAGCTCAGCACCACAGGATCAATAATAATCCAGAAAACAACTCGCTTGCTCAATTCACATAACCCAGTCAGATCAAAGATGAGGTCGGGTCACTGGGGGAGGTGCAACCACTGAGTACTCTGGTGAGAGGGGGGTGTTTGGCGCACTCACGCTGGAAGTGACATCAAACCAAAGCGACAAACAGGAAGCAAACGTGGCAGTCATCAAACGATAATGCCTGTTTAGGAAGAATGTCTTCATCGATTGTTTCTTCATTGATTGATCAAAGTTGAAGTTGAAGTTTGCAACACAGCGCACAGTGCAGCCTGAATGGTGGGCTTGCAGTCAACACAAAAACTGTGATGTTGCTCCTCTTCATGAAAGAGTCAAGAATAAAAAGCAATTAATGAGAATATCCACTACACATGTCAATAAATATGTTCAGTTTGGTTGACAAACAGCGGGCATGTGAGTTTCTCATTCAGAAAAAGTATAAACATATATACGTTCCCATATATCTCTACAGACAGTAAGTTGGAGCTACATGAAAGTGATGGTACAAAGTGGAAAGACTAAACTAAAAGTCTACCAGTACAGTGGTAAATGTACTTTCCAGCGTTGTCAGAGGCACATTAACGTACACAGTGAGAGCAGACAGGACGATTTAATGAACCCAACAAGTTGTCAGAGTGGTGTCAGAAGTATTTACAAATCACACATGTCCGAAAAGTCTGAAGCCAGTATCACATGTAACAAATTTAACAAAAGAATACAAGGTCATGGTCTTTTTGGAACCAGAACAAGAGTTAAGGATGTACTCGATATGTGAAAGGCATGAAGAACATCCATCACATGAGCTCTTTTCATGCAGCTGACCCA
Source organism: Amniataba percoides (assembly GCA_037176925.1). Classification (NCBI taxonomy): domain Eukaryota; kingdom Metazoa; phylum Chordata; class Actinopteri; order Centrarchiformes; family Terapontidae; genus Amniataba; species Amniataba percoides. The sequence goes on along the minus strand of JBAJHX010000039.1, from coordinate 18,076,857 downwards.
GGTAGAAATGCTGCTCCTGAGCCAGGATAATCCAGAAAAATTTCCACAGGCATTCTTTATCTGCCTTTGACCAAGTATGATCATCTCAATACTTCAGAAGACAGTCCAGAGGAATCACTGCATCTTGTGTAACAATGACAGTTACGCAGTTTGCAAACACAATACTGGTGATAAAACTGGGCAGCACCAGATGGCTGCCGTGGCATTTGGTCAGGCATTTTTCAGGCTTTCCTTCACGCAGAAAAAAATACCAAGTCAGTTGAGGCTTCTCTTCCCTTTTGTCTTCACTGGCGAGCCTCATTTTCTCTGCTGGGACATCTTTCCACTGAAGATGTCAAATCAGACAACCTGCTAACATTTAAAGGAATCGATGTTGAGCCAATATGCAGGCTGTCTGAGGGTTTGTACAGCAGTGTCTGTGCATGAAAAAGATATTTGTAGGACATTTTCAGTGATCACTGTCACTGTTTATAACAACGGACAGAAACCTTGACATTATGTACAGAAACTGTGTTATCTGTAATAACTCGTGATGGCTCACTCTGATTAATGAGAGCTCACAGACATGAGATGATACCATAAAATGTTCTCGTCCATGTGACCTTCTGTTGTCATATCATCCTGTATAGTTTGTTAAAGCAGTACTAATAGATTTTTTGGTCACTAAGGGGCAGCAGAATAAGCTAAAACAAAAACAAAGCAAAACAAAAAAACAAACTACCCCCTTTCCCCCCCGGCAAATATTTTTACTTTAACTTGATGCCTGTTAACAAAACATTGCTTATTTTCACATCTAGCGAGATACTGAGTTACATTAGCATTCATTTGGCATTTCTTGAATTTACATCCTATATTAAATTTCCTTTTAGCTCTGTTTTGGTCAACTCCTGAGGGAAATAGCTGGCTTTTTAGCTGCAAAATGTTGACCAGTTAACTTATGTACACTTATGTACAAGTATGGAGTTTCATTTTTAAAAAGGGTGATTCATAAAATATCTAGGCCTTATAGTTTTTAGCAAATGTTACCCAAACAGAAGTAAACAGTGCACTTGTTAGGAACTATTTTTAGCTGCAGATTAATATGCAGTTTGTGTGTATTTACGGCATCAGAGGCTGGGTGGGTGCAGTTCACTCAAAATAAACAACACAGCGTCCATGTTCATGATAACGAAGGTCAGTGAAGGTCTACGGCACACAAGATAGATGCTAAAACGGGACAGGATTTTTACCACAGAGCTGTCAAGGAAAACCCTGCCGTATCATGCCCATGACTGTATATGGAGAAGCGATGGAGGATCTGGTTCATTAAGACGTATGCGCTGAGCCATGTACCATCTGACTCCTTCTTTAGAGAACCGAATTAGGCCTCATCTCTTTGCCTTACAAGGAAATGTCCAACTCGTGCAGTTTTGCCGGCACTCATGTATCTCACTTCTCCCTCCGCCGTCCTGTCCATCCACACCTCTCCCTCTCCCTCCCTCTCCCTCTCTTTGTTGCAATCCATCGTGCACCTCCGCCCGTCCGACGTCTCCCATGTATAAATGAAAAGATACGGCTCATAGATGTCTTTTCCATCTCTCCCTCCCCTCCTTCCCTCACTGCCTCCCTGTGGCCTCCCTGTGTCGAGAGATATGGGTCACTCAGGGGGCAAACTTCATTTCCGTAAATGAGGACAGAAAAAGAAATCCTGCCACACTAGTTAGTTAACGGCACACTGCCCCTCTCTCACCCCGACACGCACACACACACTCGCAGAGCGAGCTGAGACCTGTTTGTGGAGCTAATTAGCATCGACTCTCTCCGTGTGCCAGGACGTGTCCATGAGAGCGAGCGTGCGTGTGTATGTGGATGAGTGTGTGTATAGCTGGGATAGGGTTGTGCTCTGTGGCCCAGTTTGGCTGAATAAGGGAGAATACTGTAGTCCCGATAAAGAGACAGGGGTTAGAAAGGACAGATATAGATAGAAATGAGAAAAGGAGAGGGAGGGATGGAGAGACAGAGATGCTGGAGTTGTTAACAACTAAAGCACCAAGTCCCACGTGAGCTCCCTGAGTGTGATCATTCTTGTGTGTGTGTGTGTGTGTGTGTGTTTGCGACTGAGTCTGTGTTTTTTCCTCTGTGGTGTCATTACCGGTTGTCCCGCTCTCAGGGGAGTCCATGTTTACCCAGCATGGTCTCTGTGCTGTCACAGCAGGGAGTTGCGCATCCATAATCGCCATGGCAACCCGCAGACGCAGTGAGGCCCGCCTCGATGTCACCTTCAAACGCAGCCCGTTCAGCATATTACACTCCAGTCAGGTGACAGCTGAAGGGAAGCTGAACTGCACTGTTGAAACCTAAAACCTGAGTCAAGCTGAAAACGAATATTTGGCAGAATGAAACTCTTAAAGGGGGTTTTAAGGGCAAATGCATAACAAAAGCTGAGGAACTGAAGATTTAAAGTACACTGTGCATTCTGCAGCGTTCAGGATTAGTTTCATTTCATGATTGCAGTTCTGATGGACAAAAAAATTGAAGAGCTTGGTCGAGTTTGTTAATATATGAGCTGGAATGAAAGAGTGACATGGACTATGGTCAACCACATAAGAAACTGGGGAGATTAAAAAATGTGTTTCACAAAAACAACACAATATATACATTCAAATGTGCAACATTATAATGTTAAACTAAACACCCACTTAACTCCTGTCAGAGTAACTGGATATTTCCCTCTCACTCTGAGGTGTTTTCCTTCATGTATGCATACATAAATTAAGACTCCACAGTGATTCTTGCGGTGATGTGATTCTGGTGTAACAGTGATTTGAGCTTAAGCTTGACATCAGCAAGGCTCACAGTGACCGTGTTAACATGAAGCAACCGTGTTCACAGTTTTCACATACTTAGTTTGGTGGGAATGTCATTAGTTGGTAATAAATTAAAGTCAGATGTACATTTACAAAAGATTTTGGGTCAGTTAAGTTGAATACAGTGCTCAGCCCCACAGTTTGAGATGCTCAAGTAACTCGCTGTTTAGTTGATGGCTAATACGCATCAGTTCATTACATTCATTTATTAAGTTTAAACGGTGGAAACTGATTGAAATAAGTTAAGAATTAAGGAAGAACAGAGCAGAACAGCAGGTTTAATACAATGTAAGACACTCAAAGTAAAAAGCAAACAACAGAGAGATGATGACTCTGTCTTCTGTACTCTCCCCCCGACACAGGATGTGGGGACAGTACAGGACATGTGATTGTTTGAGCACGATACATTTTAAATTCTTGAAAATGAATTATTTCCAGATGTCGTGCAAAGGAAGCGAAATGCACCACTGCTGAATCGGCCGTCTTCTAGCACACTGATATCTGAGAGTTGTGGGTTTCCTTGTATATGATTGCTCTGCACAACCAGAGGGGAGATTGCTCTAATGATGCACTGCTATTATTAGTTCTTACATCCAAGTATCATGGCATTAAATGCCAAAAAACAAAATGCACCATTAACCAGGAAGTGACAGAAATATACAAAAACACAACATAAACACAGTTTTTATTACGGCACAGATCGTGATCGTGTGCCTGTGTGTGTGAAGAGTGTGGGCCTTATGGGTCTCAAAAGTCTCATATTAACTAGAATCCCTGTGGGTTGCATACATGACTCACTCATTACACTGGTGACAGCACCGTCAAACACACACACACACACAAACACACACACATACACGGAGCAGTGTCACATATCATGGCTATGCAGATGATACAGTGCTGTGGGGGTGTTCCTGTAGAAGAATAGAAGGATTTCTCTCAGAGGACAGAGAGACAACAGAGAGGAGGAGGAGTGACACAGACGCCAGTTCCTCTGCCAGTTACACCCCAATTAAAAATTATTTTTAACATGCATTCATTTATTTATTTATTTATTTTTGTGTGTGTTTGCATGTGCGTGTCTTTTTGGTACCTGCAGTGATTTGTTATGTATGTGTTCTTAAGTATTGAAGCTACAATGGAGATCTGGCACTGTCATGAATATCTGATGGAGAATTGGCTTTGTGGAGATTAGATGTTGTTCGTAGCTCTCAACGACTATTATTTTTAAAGAGAAAACAATTGGAAGGTGTTCATAAAATGACAATTAGCAGCACCCAGTAGCTTTTTTTTTAAGGTTTTGGAAAAGAGAATGGGATTCTCTCTGGAGGGATCAGCTCCTCAGAAACAGGCATAGAACATTTTGTATTTGCCACAACAACAAGAAATATGGAGAAAGT
>JBAJHX010000039.1:18029154-18059060 GCA_037176925.1 Amniataba percoides | reverse complement strand
AGAGGGGGGGGTATCACGTTTTTGTACGGAAGAGGAACCGGGAAAAGGGGGTTTTGAAAAACCTGTGTCCAGGGCCCTGAAAAAGTAAAAGAAACCCCCCCCCCCCCCCCCCCCCCCATCATTCAGTAGTTTCCAAACCAGTCTGACTGTAAGACCTTTGTTTTGTGTGTTGAAGTTGCAGAGAACAACGTGCAGGGGAGCACAACGTGTACGCAGATACTTTATGCATATCGAGGCTCGGCTACACACTCAACGGCTAATGACAAGATAGTTGTGTTAGGAGCAGATCTCATTCATCATCCCCACACTGTACGTGCAGATGGGCTGACTGTCCACTACAGATTACTGTATTATGAAGCTTCTTATGATAACTGCTGGCCTGGTTGTGGTGTGTGAGGTTTGGATGTGTGGCAACTGTCTGTGTTGACTGCAAAGGTTCTCAGCTTAATGTGGGTCCATGAACAGACAATAACTAAAAAAAGAAAAGAAAGAAAAACAATGTCTCCAGTCTCATTCTTCATGTGTGAAGGCGGTTTTCACTCTCAGACTGTGCTTCATTAAATATCCGCAGTCTCTCAGGCCTCTGACTCTTCATTAGCAGCATTATCATGCACCGTACTCACAGTCTGCACGTGTGAGCTAAAACACTCACCGGGTCAATCGGGGCCCTTCAGTGGGTTCGGCCTCCAGCATGCTGTGGATGATAAGCAGGGGACACCTGTGGCCTTAACAGGTGTTACACATTTACACCTGTTAGACTCCAGTTGACCTTACCTGCACGTCTGCACTGTTGGAGGGAAACTCTCACCAGCTGCTGAAATAATCACAACTTTGCACATAAAGGCCAAAATCCAGCAATAGATAAATCAAGTTAAGTCATTTATACAGTGAAATACCTAAATACTGAAACAGTAAAAATATTCAAATGATGTGAAGTTGTGACAAGAAGTTGTGACAAAACTTAATCCCAACTTCAAATCCATGTAAGTGGTTCCTCAAATGTAGCTGTTGTGTGACCTTTTGCATTGATGCCATAAAGTTGTCAAAAAGCAAATGTCTGAAACAATGATTGATCTCTACCAAGTTTCCTGTAACAAGGGCCGTGTAATATAGACAGCTTCGTACACGTTACATTTCGTAAACTGATTTATAATAGCCAAATGTTCTCAAGTTAGAGTAAGATACTTTTATTTGTACTGTTTGTTGTGTGATTTGATTTAAGCTTTTTCCCCAGTTTAAAGCTCTATTGGTAGATTTTCTTTAAGCTATAAACACCTTATAAAATCACTCTAGTGAATGTGTGAACAAAGTTGCTTATCTACACACCCAGCAGTCACACAGCAACGTTAACATTCATTTGGAGTCTTTACGTGATGAATATAGGTCCATTATTGTCACTACTTCGACTCAGTTTTGTCTCAACCAACCTCTGGGAGAAATATGTGGATGTTACATGCTCCACTCTTCACAGCTTGTTAATAACTGTGCCTGTTTGGTGGTGGGCAGGTAGTGTACAGTGGCTTTATTTGAGCTAGTGAACTTAGTACTGCTGCACAACATAGAACAATGTGGACGAGAGCCGTGAGACCGAAACAGTAAAGTTGTGCCCATAAAACCAAAACAATGAGCCAGCAGATGATAAAATCCTTTGTAGAGCTGGTGGGGATCTGCGAAGGATGATCGTTCTCAGGGGCAGAGAGCGACCCTTTTCACATCACACACAGCCATTTGACTCATCGTGCGTCTAAAAATATGAACGAATGCAGCTTAATTTCTCCACTTCTGAGCAGAGCTGCTACCTAATCCAGCCCCTGAGCTAAACCAGGCTGAGATCACATCTCGGCACACCTTCAAACTGCACACTGCACTACAGTAAGAGTGCGAACAGGCCCCAAATAAACGTGATAAACCTGGAAATTCCCTCCTTCGAGTGAACTCATAATTGTTTTAATGATCAGGTATGTGCGTGCAGTTATTTGGATTTTACAGTTGGAAATATGCTCCGATAGCTCAGGACTGTGTGAGCTGATAAAAGCCAGTTCATACGAGGTGGGAAAACAAAGACAATATTTACAGAAAATAGAAACAAGCTAAAACTGTCACAGAGGCCATGCTGCTGCAGACCACTGTGGTATTGTTACTTTTCCTCAAATAAAGGACCTGAGCACTTGTTCCGCCACTGACTCTGAACTGTGGCCACGTTTGAAAGACACCTGGACGTCCACCGCTGAGACGAAACAGTAATAATCACAGCTGAGAGAGACGGGATACAGTCAAGAACATCCTTTTATTCAATCAAGTAAAGGTGTTGCTCTTTTCAAACTGTTTTTTTATTATTATTATGGAAAAGAAACTGTAATTAACACATGCATTTCACCATGGGCTCTGGGGGTGTGTGTCTGAGGATGGGACACTGCTCTGAGGGGGGGAGGGTGGGAGGGAGAGGGGAGGAGAAGGAGGAGGAGGAGCACTCTTGGCGGGAGGGGTTACAGGGCCTAGGCGAGGGGTCAGGCCGGCCGGGGGGGCTCAATCTACACGTCACTAAACGCGGCCCAGCATCCTACAGAACGTGTTAAAAACAAACAAAGGAAAAATTTCAAAGAAAAAGCGGCGGACGGTTCGGCCACAGGGTCCGACTGGGCTCTTTGAGCGGCGCAGGGGGGCAGATACTGTAGACGCCCCCTCCCTAAACAAAACACACGCACACACATTCACACACACACACACAATCTGCCCCACGGAACCTGCTCATCTTTGATATGGCTTCTCATCTGCGGCGCCTTCGTTTGTAAAGGCTTGATTGATAATACTGCTGCTGGCTTCATTTGCTTTGTGAAGAAAAAGAAAAAGTTGCATATATATGTCGATTTTTTTCCCCTATTTTTCTTTCTTTTTTTGCAGGACAAATATCTGTAATCACTTGATTTTTTTTTTTTTTGCTGGTGGAATTTCAAGGTGCTTTTTTCTATAAGTCACCCAAGTCTTCTAGTTTTGCTTTTGGAACCATATCACTTTGGTCGGCGTGTCTGTCAAACACTGCGATTTAGAATGACGGCGAATCGCTACGATACCGTGAAGCAATACGTAACACTTCTCATGATTGTGCTCAATCAGAGCCTTTCGGTCACCGTGCCGTGGAACCAGTCCGCTTTATAAGGTGCTTTGAGTCATTTTCAGTTTTCTCCTTTTTTTTTTTTTTTTTTTAAAATAGCTGGTCTCATTCAACCACTAGAAAGGTGCATCAATGAAGCTCTTAACGCAGCATCTTCCTGCTGCCCAAGATACGCAGTAACAATGACAAGAGAAAAAAAAAAATCAAAAAGCAAATCCAAATTCAATTATAAAAATAAATAGATAGAAACAAGGATTACAAACAAACCCTGCCTGTATTAGCAGTCCTACTTGTCATCTCCCTCGCCTAAGTCCAAAACTATAGAGTTCACGTGAGTGCTTTTCTCCCTTTGCCTGGGGGGGTTTGATTTGTCCTTGACTTCTCTCGGGGAGGGGGGACGAGTTCTTTGCCCTGACCGAGCCCCCCTGTCCTCAGCACAGCCCAGAGCCCCGTGGTGTAACTTGTTCACTTACATTAGCTGTTGAATGGAGAAGCTGAAGAAGATGGGTATGGTAATACAATGTGAAGCGTACAGACAAGAATAACATGTGAGCTAACTGCATTCTGCTCAGACAAAAAAAATCTTTGCGTATTCTTTTTTTTTTTTATGTTTTTTTTTTTTAAACCCCGCCGTTCAGAGAAAGGGAGAAGGGAGAAGGGGAGGAAGGGGAGGAGGAGGAGGAGGAAGAGGGTTACGCGGCTACAGACTATTCCAGTGTCCAAGATAGACAGAAGACGAGATACAGAGGAAGAGAAGCAAGACAGAATTTTTTTTTGCCTTTTTTTTGCTTTTCTTAATTATTCAACAATAAAAAGAGGAACTAAATCACACCAATTTCCTTTAGTACTATGTATACTGCTTTAAAAAGCTCGAAGAAGAGGAAGAGAAAGATATAGAAGTATGAAGGAGGGGACTTTTTTTTCTTTTGAGATGGGCACTCAGGATTACAAGATGGAATCTGTGAACAAAAGGCACTTTTTAGGGACAACCTTTAAGATGCTCTGAGTCTATAACACTACATCACCAAACAAATATTTATAATCATTTACAGTGGGAGATGGGGATTCAGGAGGAGGTGGGGTCAGGTTGAGGGGGACGGGGGGAGGGGCATGGGAGGGGGGTGGGGTTCACTTGAACTGATGACAGCAGACCAGCTGAGCAGACAGAGGGCGCTAATTCCCTCTCGCTTAAACAACTACGCATTTACACCAAATCTACATCATCATCATCATCATCATCATCATCCAGGAGTCTTTTACTTTGAAAAGGGAATCCATTCTAGTGCATCTCCCAAACTGGGGAAGATCTTGTCTTTGTCCCACATTCAGATCGCTAAGATCGCCACAGTGTGGAAAAAAAATATCTGCATTTTACAAGATGTTGTTTCTTTTTCTACGACTGTTCTTCTGCTATGGTGTAAAGGTTGGGGGGGAAAAATGCCTTTTGTCACGACAACCTTTTCATACAATGAACCCCTCCCCCCTCAGTAAATACAAAAAGAGAAATAGAATAATGCATGTTTTCCTAAAATTTGCTTTTTATGATAACACTTAATTTCGTTTATTATTATTTATGTATAATAGAGATTGAATGTACTTTATTCTTTACGAAAGCACCAGTTTTCATAATGATATATATTTTATGAGTTGCAAAATTGTTCCTTCAGCCCTCCCACATTCTGAAAACAAATCATTAGAAATGAATTTTTTTTCTTAAAAAAGTGATAAAAGGAAAAAAAACAAACAAACAAAAAAGGAAATTAAAAACAATTTCCCCAAACTTACTTACAAAGACTGGGATTTTTTTTCTCGCCGCCCTTGTATTTAGAGTCCCAGAGCACATGGACTTGAAAAACAAAACAAAAAAGAAAAAGGTAGAGGGTTTTCCCTCTTCTCGTGACACCCTCAAACAATCGCTAACAAACACAATTCCTCTACCAAGGCATTGCACATGGCTCAATCAACATACATCATTTAGTTTCAAGAACAATACTTCCCATCAAAACAAGAAAGAAAACAACAAAACCTAATCTGTTCTTTTTTTTGTAATCCTCAACTACATTATCATCACTGTCTGTCTATTGTTGTTGTTGCCGTGGATTTTCTTTTATGTCATTTAACACGAGTGTGGGTTTAGAGACTGGTACTTTAGCTCTAATCAGCGGTGTTTGAGATGCATCCTATGACTGTGCGATGTACGCCATGCTTCAAAAAATAACTAGACTGCCACAGAGCTTATCTTGCAAATAAAAAAAATGTATATATCTATAAATATATATGTGTATTATATATAAAGATGCTTGCGATTATCTAGTGAGCTGTCACCGTTGTTTTTTTTTTCTCCTCTCCTGACATAAATTTTTCACCATTCACTATAGCTTATATGTGAGAAAAAGAACCTGAATTCATGTTTGACAAATTGCATAATGGGAATACAGAGGCACTTCCATAGATTAGAAAAGAAATCACCTTAGCCATCGTTAACGTCTTACTCAGCAGAGCTAGTTCTCTCTACGAAGCTGATGAGATGGTCGCCAGTCGGTTGGCCAACTATGTTGTGTTTCCCTGCAGTGAAGAACGTGGCCAGGCAGTCCAGTTATTTTGTGAGGTTGGATGGGTGACTTTTGAATTTTTTTAAATCTTTTTGAACAGGAAACAACTGAATCGGTCAGAATGTGAACGGGCTAATGATATAAAAATGATTAAAAAGCATAAAGGCCTCCTCAGATTGTCTATTTTTAAGACTTCCCTTTGAATTCGGTCGGGCACAGGGGGTGTGTTTGACGATAGTGAGTGGTCTTTTTAAGTCTGCGTGTTTAACAAGTGGCGATCTGTGCTCTAACAAACTGTGTTTCCATCCCAGCGGCACGTGCACCGATGTGAAACACTAAGTGGTGGTCAATCTACTGTGGCTATCACAAAAAAAGGAACTCGCAAGGTTGGCTGGCATGATTGTTTTAGTGCAGTTTTGATCATTAAGGGCTCATCGATTCAGGGGCTTGCTGGTGTGTGTGTGTTTGTGTGTGTGTTTGGAGGTTGAGGGGGGGGGGAGTGGGGTTACCATAGCAACCGATATCCTTTACCTGATCCTGTGCACCAAATCAGAAACGGGCACATGGGTGGCCAGCCTTAGAGGCCCTCATTCCCTCTCCGAAAAACAGCCAGATATGTCACATATTAATTTTGCTCCGCAGTGTGGCTCCCTCTGCTCTTGGAGCAGCGGCCCGTCTGGGAGTGTAAACAACAGGGTAAACTTTAGGGAGACAGAAAGAAGAGCTACTCTCTCTTTTACTCTGGGTCCCATCTTCAGCAACCTTCCCTCCTTGTTTCTGCGTTTCCATCGCTCGCGTAATCATCACCGGTCGCCGGCTGTACCTGGGTTAAATAGTAGTATGCGGCCAGCTTTTTAGCGTTTTTTTTTTTTCTTCTGTTGACATCCGTGTGGTTCAGCAGGCAAGTTCCCAGAAAATAAGCTTCTCGTGATTGTCGAAACCCTGCATTGCGCGGTCGTTTGGTACGGTCAGTGGCCAAAAGGTTTCCCTGGCACCGAGAACAAACAAACCATGTTGAAGTTTGAGATTCTGGAGTGTGTTTGTTTGCTTTCTTGCTGAGCGTTAGTGAAGAAGATAGACACCGCTCTCGTGTCTGTCTGTTAAATACTGCAACTGTTAGCCAGCAATCGTTAGCTTAGCTTAGCACAAAGACTGGAAACAGAAGGAAACTGCTAGCCTGGTTCTGTCAAAAGGTAACAAAACGACGCCCACTGGCACTTCTGAGGCCGCATAGGTCAGCTGTGACGGAAAAGTTACAACATGATGAACGTGAGCTGTAAAGGTGCTGGTTTGCAGATTTTGTTTCTTGTTCAGACAAAACCAGGCTAGAAGTTCCCCCCACGTTTCCAGCTTTTATGCTAAGCTAAGCGCTGCCTGACGCATAGCTTCATATTTCACAAACAGACACGAGAGTGGTATCGATCTTCTCATCTAACTCCACACAACAACAACAAGCACACTCCCCGAAATGCCAAACTTTTCTTTTTTTTTTTGCATATACTATTTGATCAAGGTCAGCTAACCACCCTGTCTACTCCGCTTCCACATCCTACTTCTTACTGCGTTTCTCTATAAGGTGCTGTCATTCAAATACAAAACAATTATAAAATAGTACAAATCCAAAAGGAATAAATTCAAATAAGAGAACACACAAGAGATAACAAAATCATTCATCTACATTACAAGAGGGCAAAAGGGGGGGGACCAATAGCTGCTGTCTATAGTCTTGACAACTGTTGGTAGTGATGTACGCACACTGTGATTTTCAGTGTGTGTGTGTGACTTTTGGATATCTAATGAAATAGGTAGCGAGAGTTCACTGGGCTTACTGTGTGCATATAAAATGAAAATATGAGAACACAACACCACCACCTATGAATACTATCAATCTAAAAGGTTGGACTGGGCAACTGTGTGTGTGTGTCTTCAATTGTTACATACATGCTGTGGTCATGGCACAGATTATCTGGGTGTGTGTTGTGCATTGAGGGTCGAGGGGGTGGGGGGGGGTGAGAATGAGTGGAGGCCGATGATTTGTCAAACTGAACGATGGGGGTTGAGGACACGTGGAGGCTTCTTGTACCTTGGTTTTTCCTCTTTAAAACTCTTAATAGGCAGGCGTGGTTTACCTCCCATGCCTTGTAAGGTAAATAGTGCACATCGTTAAGATTAGTGTTAATTGATTCAGCTTCTAGTGCAACCCTTAATCAAGATATGTTTTGGCATGGTCTCTCTCTAGTTAGTAGTAGGGTAAAAAGGGACTTCGTAGAGTCAATGGTCTTTCAGAGGGAGAGAAACATTGGTCAATCTGATTTTGTTTTGGGGTGATGACAGACATCACAGGAGCATGGACTGCAGCTTTCATTGGAAACCAAATGGTGTCTTTGCTTTGCTCAGGCTGTGGGTTCATTGTGGGTGAAGCTTTGTAGCTTAAAAGTTAAACCTGTGTTTTTGTGGAAACCTTTTTTTTGTTTGTTGGACAGTTGATTTTCTTAGCCATTCGTTACACAATGCGTCCTCACAAAGTCGGAGAAGTTGACTGCTTTTCCTTCCTTGGGTTCCTCCTGCGTTGCTGTGTTGTGCTGGTTCGTTGGTTTCGGGAGAGATGCCTGCTCGCTGCTGTTTGCCCCCTTACCCCTTCTTTATCCTGGCATCCTCTTGTCCATCCACTCATCTTTCTGTCGATCCATCTATGCTCGAAACGGGTCCTCCCTCTGACTGGGTGAATGAGTCCAGAGTTCCTCTAAAAGCGTCACGCTGCTGTAATTTCCTGCGTTGCTTGGTTACAATTTCTATCAGGTGAGACGTACTGTCAGGGCCGGTCGGTGGGGTGGTTGGAGGACAGTTATTATCCTGCCGGTTGTTTCTCTGTTTTTCTATTTCCGATTGTAAAGAAAGAATTGTAGTTGCTGGTTTGTACACAGATCTTGTCAGAGGAACCAAGACTGGAAAAGACAAAAAAAAAAAAAAAGAGGAAGAGGGGAAAGTAGAGTGAGATCACATAAATGTCAACAATGTGTGTAACCATACGTGCACACAAAACAGCTTGAACATCACAGAATACAACTGAGAAGAAAAAGAAGGTAACTATTACTCTCAAGATGAACTTAAAGTTTTGTTTTGTTCCCGGAAATGTACCAGAAATCACTATAACTACCAGAAATGTTTGTTATTTTGTCCCTGAAAACGACCCTTGACGCCGTCTTGACCTGCTGCCACTAAAGCTTCCATCACCTCTTTAATAAACTGATTGACAGAACAGTCATCTGGGCCGCCAGCCCGGCTATTACCATCAATTTTGTCCATTTCTTCAGTGAAGTATGGCGTGTCTTGAATTTGGCTGAGCAGCGAACGGCTACTAATGGCCAAGCAGCAGCAGGGGGATAGCAGTCTGGCGCTCTCCCTGTCACTTACACCATCTTCACGTTGGGTTTCTCCCACTCAGCGTGAGCAGGGAGCAGAAATGGGTCACCGTCGCTGTTGTTGGCTGCCCTGCTTGGCCTGCAGGATCTGGCACCGCGGGCTAGTGCGCCAACATTCTAGAAGTCAAGCCTTGGAAACTCCTCCGAGGCTCCCGGGAAGCAGCCTTTTGTTTTGTTTGACTCTAACAGGTCGCATGAATACCCCCCCTCTGCCTCCTGCACTTCTCAGCTACCCTACTCCCCTGGGCACTGTCCCAGCAGGCCTTGGGCATTGTGACTTCTCCCTTCTTAGTTACTCTCTCTCTCTCCTTCTGTGTGTGCTCGTACAAACACACACAAACACAATCCATCTATCTCGCACACTCCCACTAAATCCTTGGCAGCAGACAGTGACCAAACTCTTTTCTTTCCTGCCCCCTCCACCCCTCCTTACCCTCACCCCCTCTCAAGAAACCCCTTCTCAAATTCAAGATCAACTGGGGATGACATCATGTCTGGTTGCCGGGGGTAACGAGACGGCCGGGACGTGACTTCTATAAGGGCCGAAACTCTGTCACTCCGTTCCCTCCATCTCCCCTCTTTCTCTGCCCTGTTGGTATCTAGTTTCCCCTTCGCCCCCCCTGGCTGCAGCGCCTCACATTTGCCACTAGAGGGCATACAGCGCCCACTGTTGTCGGCATGAGGCACCCTCCAGCCCGTCCTGCAGTCGACACATACTCTCTTCTGACGTGCTCTTTGTCTTGTGATCCATCATTTCTTTAGTGGCTCATTAATCTTTTCGTGTCCTTTTCTGAGAGGCACATGCAAACATTTAACGGTGTGTGTTTTGGTTCTGCCTTGAAAAGTAAAACCATATTTCAGATATTATGTCCCGCTCAGTATTGGACATCAATGAGCTGTTTAAGAAAAGCATATGAAGACACGCGACATGGCCAAAAGTATGTAGATGCCCCCGTCCATAAAGTTATTACTTTTGGTGTAATGCTGCTTTTCAACTTTTGGTCTAGGCCTCTCAGCTCCAACAAAGAGAAGTCTTAAAGAACAGTGTGTGTCCGACTTTGTGGCAACACTTTGGGGCAGACCCTGCCAGTGTCCTGTTCCAGCAGGATGCTGGCTGCTGTGCCTGGTTTTCCCAGTTTGATGTGGAAGAGCTTGACTGGCCTTCACAGAGCCGTGACCTCAACCCCATCCAGCATCTTCAGGAGTTTGTGGAAGACCGACTGGGCCGTATCACCCAAAATCAGCACCCAACCTCGATAATGCCTCTTGTGGCTCTAACGGGGCTGACCCCTGCAGCCAGGTTCAGAAATTTGGTGGAAAGCCTCAAAACAGGAGAGTGGAGACTGTTACAGCAGTACCCAGGGCCTTACCCACCATCTTGGAACAAGATGTTCAGCTATCAATTTATTTATTATGCCTGAGTGTCCGCATACTTTTGGACACACAGTGTATCAAGTTGTGTGAAACAAAAATAAATCTATTCAAAGTTAAGGGGGATTATTCAGAATTAAGGTGCGTTAGAAACAAAGAAAGCATTAAGAAGAAGAAGAAAAATAGTGTGAAAAGTTAGATAAGGACTGGAGTGAGACAAATAGCACGGGAAATAAAGAGCGCAGTACAACGAGCAGAGAAGCAGAAAGGATCAGGAATGGGGGAAATGGAAAGGGAGGAAAAGTAGGAGAACAGAGGGCAGAGAAACAAGGGAGGGGATCAGCAGAGCACTTTCAGATGGTTTCCATGTGTGGAGGAGTGGAGCTGAGCTGGCTCCAGGTGGGTGTGGTTGGACACTAATGAGAAAAGTACCGCGGTAATGGAGGAGGCATATGAACGAGGCACCGAGTGGTGAAGGGAAGGAACGAAGAAGGAGGAAAGAGGGAGGAAGACGAAGAGAGAGAAAATGAGTGAGAGGGAGGGAGGAGAGAAGGCAGAACAAGAAAGCTAGAAAGGAGAGAGAAAGTGAGGTAGAGAAGGGGGAGGGCTCTGCAAAAAGAGGGAAAGGAGAGGAAAGGTAGCAAGGGGAGGGAGCGAAAAAGGCAGCGAGGGAAGAAGGGCTGCTGCCTGAAGGGTAGACTCCATATGTGCCAAATAAACAGTGGAGCACATATGGTAAACCACACACGTACTGTAAAATACAGATGTACAAATGCACACATTGATGGTGCGCGGTGGGACGGAGCGAGAGGAGAGGTGGAGGAAACCGAGCAGCAGGTTTCAGGGAATGAGGGAATAAGAAATATTTTGGCGTACATCCACGCGGTTAATAAGTTTCCAGAGTTTGACCGGTAATCACAGTCCAAACAAGCGAGTTTCCTCCCTGCTTTTTCACGCACGCAGACTAAAGTGTTGGACTATCCCAGACTGCTCCTCACCTGCGTCTGCTGCGGGATGTTCAGAAAGTTGTTGTCCCGTGATCCGATGCCGACAAACCTGTTGGGAGCTGTGGCGCCTGGCGTGGAGTATGCTGGAGAGAGGGAAGGACAGAAGAATACATCAGTGCACGTGCAAATGACAATGCCGTAAAGAAATAGTTACGGTCAAGGGAAACGAGAGTATTCGCTCTGTTACCAAAAGTTACATGAGAGGATCAATTCCACTTTTATGTCTGTGCTTTAAATATGAAAATACCACATGCTAAACTAGGTTAACTAGGCCTGTTAGCCTAGCTTAGCATAGAGACTAAAACAAGGGGAGACAGCTCACCCGGCCCTGTCCAAAGTTAACAAAATCCAACTACCAGCTTCTATAAAGTGCAGTAATTAACATGTTACATTACTTACACATGTGAAAAAACAAAGATAAAACACGTTCATTAGTGAGCTTTGAGGTGCTGGTAGGTGGATTTTGTTATCTCTAGCCGAGCCAAGCTAGCGGTCTCCCGTTTGAGTCTTCATGCTAAGCTAAGCTAAGCTAAGTGACTGCTGGCGGCAGCTTTGTATTTACCACACGGACCTGAGATTGGTAAGAAACCAAGTGTATTTACAAATGATTCCTTTAATATGTAATCAGAGTAAACCTACAGGATTACTGTTAATAAATAACAACAAAAATCTGGGTAAATTAATTTACTACTCCACAAAGTACTGCTGTGTTTCATCGAGGTCATCCGAACTCCTCAGAGGAGTCTGCCAAAAATCTGGTATGTAAACTTAGATCTCCCAGAGTGATTAAATCCCGCTGATAAACTCCGTTGGAAGTGATTGAGCACAGCAGAATCCTGACATTGAGGATCAGTCAGGGACATTTAAAACCCACTGGCATCAAAGTCTCTGACAAATTTAGGGCAGTTTGAGGAACCCTACGGACTCCAGTGCTCCAATCTCACCGAGGGATTCAGGATGCAGTGTGCAGACTTGTGCATGTGTGAGTCTGTTTGTGTGGAGGAAAGGGAGGAAGGACAAGAAGGATAGAGACAGAGAGAAGGAGAATTTGGAGATTCATGTGTATGGACATATACAGAATACATCCATGTGTTTTCTAAGAACTGGAATAACATACATAAGACATAAAAGACTTTGAGACGCTGACTGGGGGGTAAAACGCAAACACTAAATTTGAAGGAAAGCTAAAAATAAATAAATAAAAAAACAAAGTGCTCCATCCAGTGCCCCTCCTATCACAGGTGAAGAAGACAAATGCACTGTGAGAAAAGAAGCCCAACCGTTGGACTGACATCACCTCTTCACCTTAAAAACACACCCCATTAAACGATCACCAAACAAAAAAAGATCCAACCACGAAGCTAAAATCAGCTCAACCAAAAACAAGTACGATTTTTCCACCAATGTCCCAATTTCGACTGGAATATTTTGGAGTCCATATAAATCAACTGCCCTAAATTTGTGCTCTTCACACGTAAAATAAATGTTCTCAACTTTATTTATTTATTTATTTTTCTTTACAAAGTTAATGAGTCCAGCAGGGGGAGAAAAGGAGGATTTAGAAGGAGGGAGAAGAACTGGGTTGGCGATGCAGCTTCCACACCAGACAACGCAGACTGGACTCAACGTGTAGAGAAGCTGACGGGGGCCTAATGCAGAACCCTGATGAGCACCACAGAAGTCCGCTACGAAAGAAAGAGCTCTCCCCAGACCTCTGCTGGTCTCGACCTACACTACTGAGCTCCACAGCAAGTCCTACGCTGGCTTCCATAGACTTCCAAGGGTTAAGGGAGGTGAGATGTTGGATACACAGGAACAATGATGGCACGAAGTTGGAGGAAGAACAATGGCGGGGGTCTTTTCATTGGAGAGGACTGGGAATTTCAGATTCTTTTTTCTTTTTCTTATTTTTTTGTTGTCGGTTCGTTTTTTTTTTTTGTTTTTTTAGAGCGGTCTCTGCGGGGTCACTTACACGGAGATGCGGGCGAGGAGAGTCCGCCGTCAGGGGGCGTGCTGTTGGGTTTAGAGTCGGGCATAGGGAGGGGCACTGGGCGGGCCACTGGGGGAGGTGGAGGCAGCAAGAAGGAGCCTGGCATTTTGCTCTGGCCGCTCCCGTTTGGCTGCAGACAACACAAATAGGGTCAGGAGGGCGACATGCGACAATCCGCAAGACACGGAATGAAAAGGAGGACGCAGCTTGGGAGGCCAGGTCCAAAAAAATATCCATGACGGAGAGAAGGGGGGAGGCGATGGTGGAAGGAGGGAGAGGAGGTGGTGGGAAACAACAACCAAGGGAATGATGTATGTGGACGGCATCTTTTATGGAGGTGTGAGAAATAATAATCACCACAGGGTTTGATAGGAGTGGGAGCTGGAGCTTGAGGTGAGAGGTTCCACAGGGGTGGTCCGTGGTGGGTGGAGGAGGTGTGGAGGAGGGAAGTGAGCAAATTATTGACTGGGTTCGTCCAGAAGATGGCAAGAAATCAAAACCATGGGAGAATACTCGTCTACACAAGCACAACACCACCAACAATACCAGCACCAAACAACCAAACTCCAACTAAAATCGTAACAGCTAGAGATGAGAACAGAAACACGATGACACAACACAGGACGGGTATGCTGGACTGAAGTGTGCCGTGACTGATTCACTCTCGTGCTGATGGTGGTAACTTCTGAGGGGTTGGGTGGAGCAAAGAAAGAAAAAAAAAAGAGGGGAGGGAGGAGTGGGAACGTTGGGGTCTGAAACAGCAAACGGCAAAATGACATCGACAAGACAATACAAAGATCTGTAGACCAACTAAACAAATGTCTAATGTGTCCACTTGTGTTGCTGTGGGGTGTATTTCAGTGCTGTATAGTGACCGTAAAATAACCTTTTGTCATTTTTTCATCTAGTAATATGGCATTGTAGAGCAATGAAAACACATGTGCTCAATAGAATTTCAGATTTGTAGAGGGCGCCTGTGTAACTGGTGGCTTTTCCAAAATAAACACATAGATCAGAAGCAGTAACATGCTACAATAATTAGAGTATCATAAACAAATGCCTAATTTTGAAATTTATGTACATATAGTATAGATTTATTTTACTTTACAGTTCATCAGGCAGATTTTATGAGACTTGAGGTATGTTCATTGAACTGAACTGGAGCAAGATTAGATGGTTACACTGACACACCAGAACACGCAATGGAAAATTAAAACTTGAACATTTGAGATGGGAGAATTAAAAAAAGAAGCCTTGTAGGATTTATAAGAAGGATAATCAGACCAGACAAATGGTTTTCAAAGTAAAAGACTTCAATGCCATAAATCCAGTTGTATTCCAGTTTAAATGTATTAATAAATTATAACAAGTATTCAGTAGTTGTTCAGAAGTGGTTCAAAATAATATATATATATATATACACACACACACTCACATATATGTGTGTATTTATAGTGTATTGTTGTATTATTATCATTATTATTATTATAATTATTATTATTGTTGTTGTTGTAATTATTATTATTGTTTTTCTTCCATACACACTTTTTACTAAAATACTTAACTGTTTTTCTACTTTCAGTGGTCTGTGAGAAACTTTTGTGGTTTTATTTTTATTCATTTTAAGCTTCATGCACTGTTACAAAACTAATTTTTCAAAACCCTGCAGCACTACTGAAAGCTATGTGCAGGGTGCAGCGCGTCTGCAGTTTCTGTATAAACGGCACATTCTGAATTTGTTCCTCCTCTCTCCTCTCAAGCCTTACCTGTCCGGCGGCCTGCCCCGAGCCATCAGCACAGACAAACTGCACAAATTCCTTCAGGGGGTCCTGTCCAGGGTGGTGGTGGTAGCGGATGGTTGGGTGGGTGAAGTAGGGGCTAGACTGCTGGATGATGGAGGGAGATGGGAAGTGCAGGGCCGAGGCTGAAGCACGGGGACTCCCTGCCAACAGAGACATTTGTATTAGAGGCACACAAGTGGAGAAGAACGCAAAGAGCGAGAGGCAGACATGGACCACTGAATTCGTACGGATGAGAGAAATATGTTAAGTGATTAATGAATGATAGGAAGAACACTGCATCACAACAGGAAACAATAAAGGTTAAATCTGGTCTGAAAATGTTGCACATAAAAGGAATGTTGTTTTTCCAAGAAAAGCTGATTCGAAGTTAATGGCCATTATGGGCATTGCTCATAATGTTTTATGATCCCTCTAATAAATCTATACAGCTTTATGGACACACACATTGCATTCACATGTGCACACACGCAGAGACCACATAACAATTTAACACCATTCAGACAGGCAAACACTGCATACACCTGAACGTGCACAAATTCGATAGATGCGAGCGCTTTATTTAGAAATCAGATCTAAAGCGCTCGTAAAAAGAAAAACACAAAGAGATCATTGAGTACTGTCTTAAATTAGCCGGTCCTAATGCCTGCATACCTGTGTGCTGTTTCGAGGGTGTGATTCATTGGCGTTGATGCAATTTGGCATCTGCGGACGGTAAAGCCGTTTTTCATCTGACTCATTCTCTTTCTACGACAGAACTAATCTGTACGTTCACACTGTATGTCTAAGTTGATGTTGTTGTGTTAATGGGCTTTTGAGCAAGATATATATGTGTGTGTTTGTGTGTACGACAGGTGTGGTGATGCAAAATATGTCAGCGTTTGGCTGCTAACAAGCTTATATATATAAATATATGTATACATATATATTTATATGTATATGTATATGTAAAAAAAAAGAATTCCTTTTTCATTTTGTTTTACAATAGAGGGAAATAGAGGAACTTGCCCCAAACAGAGCTGAATGTGTGCGTGAGATGTGAGAGGGGAGCAGTTGGTTGAACCCTTCCACCAAACACAAAGCCCTCTCTGTCAGACCTATATCCATTTCTAAATCTCCTTGATTTGTATTAGAGGCCCGTTCTCCTCTTAGCTGTGCCAGTCTGACACCCACCCCATCCCATCCAGGCCCCCCAGCTGCCCATGTAGTTCTGCCAACACTCTTTGGTGCTTGCATCTTATACATTGTGTGTGTGAGTGTACTTCAGGAGACTGCCAAACCCGCTGCATTACCCCCCAGACAGGGGGCCTCTGCCTCTGAGCCCAGCAACACCTTGCTCCCATGCCAGGCTGCCTGCTCCCCAGTGGAGCTGTCTCCCTGCTTCTATTAGTCCCCTACTAATCCCATTAGAGACTGGGCCAAGGCCAAACACTCTGGGGGTATGGGGGCTGGGTTTAGGTGGTGGTGATAGTGTGTGTGTGGGGGGAGAGGAGGGCAGGATCAGTGGGAATCCCTACACCCCTACCTTTTCCCTCTACAGCAGTGGTTCCTGTCCTTTTTGTCTGCTGTGCCCCCACTGCCCTGAAGAAGATAACCCCTTTATCAACTCCACCTATCATATTCCACGTTCATTTGAACAGATTTTAGACAGAATGTGATTTAAAATGATTAATTTTCTAAATATGTTTTAGATGAGATAAAGATATAAAATTATTGATGATTTATCCAGTTGTGCCATCAAAGTTTAGACCTGCTGGGTCAAGTAAGTTTGAACTGGCAGAAGCTGAATGTTTCAGCTGTTGATCCATAATTTACATAGTATTTAAAACTTTTACCCTTCAATAACCTGCCCAACATTTATAGCTATCTGTTCAAATGTCTCTGCTTGCTTGCTTTGCATGTTCTGCCTGTGCCTCTGCATGAGTTTTTAAATTCCCTGTAGGTGTGGATGTGCAGAGTCCTGTCCTGGATGTACCCGCCTCTTTCCCAGTGTCAGCTGGGATACTCTCCAGAGCTCCTAAAGGATGAGCCGGTACAACTAATGGATAGAGATTGTGATTTCTGTTTTTCACTGCTGGAGGGGGAGGGAGGCTGAATGTGGCTGCAGAGACTAACTCTGCCATAACCACCACTTCACACCACCACCAGCCTTAGCACGCTCCTCAACCTAACTTCTTTAACTCCTCAATCCTCTTGGATCTCATCTTCCACACAGAAAAACAACAGCACTGATGATGTGGTAAGCGCTTTGACGCCAGCATGGGAACAGCTCCAGTTGGTTTAAAAAACAAAACAAATCACAACTGTACAAATCACAGCATCTGGCCACAAGGACAGGATACTGTGTGAGCGTAAACATGTATATGTGTGTGAGTGTGTGTATTTGTATAGTCATTGCATTTGCTGTAGCTACATCTCTAGAAGTATAGGGTCTGTCAATGACCACGGAGGAGGGTTTAATGACACAGCGGTCAACCTCATTGCTTCACATCTGCTTGGTGGCTTAAAAAGCCTTTGATGTAGCCTAGCTACAAAAGTAAAGCACATGGGTAATTATCTCCAGTGAGCTCCTTCACTGGGTGAATTCACAGGCGTGCACTTTCCAAAAAGAAGAGGAATTCTCTTTTTCGATTTGTGCCATGGTGATAAAATTAAGAGCGCTGATTTATCGTCGGAGCCCTTCGGCTCTGTTTGATATCTGATGTTATCACGAGCTGCTTGTTTCAGCCTGGAGGAGGGGCAGCCTAGGTTTTGCCTTTGCCTGTATGAATAAAGACATGTTCTTACTCACATCCAATCATTTGTGGAGACCCCACACTGTCGAGAAAACCAAGTCAATAAGAATTTGAGAAGTTAGTTTTATTTTTTAAAAAAAGATAGGAAAGAAGATAATGGTCATTTTATTAAACATCCATGAATTTAGGATTATGCACCATGTCAACATGGTATCAGTGTTACCTTAAAACAATTTTTGACAAAAGGACCATATAAAAGACAGGACTTCAAAACACACTTTAAGACGGGAGAGGACACAGGAGACTATGAATCCCACTGTACCTCCAATTTGTATTTCAAGCAGATTGTTTTTGAGTCTCAATCCATCAGGGTTATTTTATTTACGTAGGAAAGCTCTCGTCAGAGCCACAAAATACATTACACTGACAACAACTGTTAAAAATTCAATAATTTTTAACTATAATTAAAATAATTTAATTGTAATTGTAGGTAATGAGTGATCACGTGGCGGCACAATTCACAACTTTTCCATCTAATAAAAAAAATCTAAATGTATCAGTGCTGTTCAGTCATGTCTCATTAATCTTTTATCTGTTATTATACAATATTTCCATTCCCATGAAATAAACATAAAATTATTCATCTGAGGCCAGTTTTGCTGCATTTGAGGCAAAATGTCCGTAGGTTTTCTTTTATTATTTTTATTACAGACATTACCTTATTAGATTGTCAGTTTCTTTTGCAGATTTCTATGTCATAATCATGACAAGATAATCCAGGAGACAATCCAATAGTGTCCCTTGAAGTGAGGAAAGTGAGGAAAAAACTGCCAAAATAAGAGCACGTAAACCTTCCAATCGACTGAAACTAAAGCAATTAGACAGGAGAGGCAGCAGCAACCACCTGGTCTCCCTCTTCCACTCTGAGGAGAAGAAAGCGATCTATATAGATGACATTAAGAGACGTACGACCACCAACCATCCACCAGACAGACCCAGAAAAGTCACACACCGCACCCAGACTCCCTAAAAGGTCCATCACCAGCTTGACCTGCGCCCTACAAGGTCAGAACAGGCAGAGGAGGAGGCAGATGTGAGCACAAGCCTTACAAAGCTCCCTGCCACCTTTGACTTCCCAGCCACTCTCATCTCCCCAAAGACACTGCTCCCACTCCTGCGCCAGGGGAGGGTTGGGGGGTGGTGAGGCCCTGAAGAAGTGGGGAGGTGGGTAGGAGGAGATGGTGAGGGTGGGGGAGAGGAAGGGGTGGGGGCGATCAGGGGGGGATCGGGAGCTGGGTTGGTCTCACCTGGTCTCACTCCCGCCAGCATTGGCAGTGCGTGGTGGGTGAACGCCATGCGGGGGGACCTCGTCTGGGAGGACAGGGCGCTGAAATCGAATTTCCCCGGCTTCTTAAGAGAACTAGGCGATGAGAGTCCTGGCAAAAAAGGGGATCAACAAAATGGCAGAACAGAGACGAGGTTTTAATCAAACATGGCTGCTTTTCTTACTTCGACTCTACTCAAAGAAATGAGAAAAAAATAAACTTATCACTTTTTTAATTTGATTGCAAGAATCGAATGATTATGATTGAGCGAAATCAATGGACTGCTCCATTGATTCATTCATTGGTTTGTTGATTGGCTTAACATACAGATGGGCTCTCACAATCTGTCCAATATTCTATGTTCGTGTACAGTTCGTGGGCTGTACCAGGTCCGTCATATTGGGGGGGGGGGGGGAGGCCATGTTTTGAAGCAGCAGGGGTTCAGAGCGAAGGGAGGTGACGGGAGAAGGGTGGGAGGGATGGGGATGTCGGTAGGCTAAGGGGCTAGTGTGAGAGAGGAGAGCTGGGAAATGCGATGGCGGTCCAACTGTGGTCACCACCGGAGTGTATGAACCTGTCGGTGGGTCACAGGGCACACCACTGAAATCAAATCAAAAGGACGTCTCCGTTCTGAGAGCTGACTAATCTGAAACCACAACGATTTCGGTCCTGCAGGAACACAGTCAATAAAACACGCCAGCCAACCTACTTGCCGCACTTGTCGGGACGCCTCTTTTTGAATGAACGGGATCCTGGACGGCCTCGTATCTGGGGCAGACTGTGCTTTTCAAGTCAAAGCCAGCATGAGCTACGCAACTACATATAGCTGCAGAGGAGCATGCCAAAACGTACATCAACGGATCCCTCTGATGTAGTGCCCTTCTGCATATCTGACGGTCAGGTATTTTATGTTGCTGCCTTAAGAAGTACAGTATTTCATAAAGAAAGTGCTCTCTGAACCCTCACACTCACACACACACACACACACAAGCTGTTCAGGCTGGGTGGCGAGCACCGGGCAAAGTGCCAGTGAACGCTGGATGGGAGCGCGGTAGAAAGATGGAAGGAGTTAAGCGGGAGAGGAGCGGTGACGGCATGGCCGACACACATAGACAAACATATTAAAGTGTCCCCCTCTGTCTATAAATGTCGGTTGAGGCTAAAAGATTGCATGAAATATCCCTCAGTTTGGTAAAAACGGGCACACTAAGTATAGGCCAGGCTCACCAGTGGACCAGAAACATGGCCAAAAGTGTGAGAGCTACAGATAAAAGAGGCTGTCTTCTGTGATCAAGGCCTTGTGTGGTGGGCGCTGAGGGAATTTATTTTGATGTATGGTAATCCAAAGGCACAATTTAGACTTTCAGGGTTTGAGGACCAGCGCCAAATGGTGTATTTGACCTCTGCCGGGAACCGCAATGTTGAATATATGCTGAAATAAAACTCTGGAAAGAACAATCCATAAAACAGAGAATAATGAGGAAGTAAAAGTATAGAAAAGTACATCAGCATGGACACACAGAGCTCATTACTTCCCTCTGGAACGTACTGGACTCATGTTTTGTTTGCTCCAGATTTGGTTGAAAGAATACAGTGATAAATAACCTTGGCGGGCAAAAGCCCCGTAAACTACTAAACGACACAATATTCACACATATAAAACAAACACACTCAAATAAAGACGCGGGTAATTTCAACATGGCCCAGAGAGATGTGGAAATAGATTTTATGAGTTCAGCTTATAAAGTCTAACAGAGCAGATTTCTGGAAAGCTTTTTTTTAAATGCAACACTGGGAAATGTTTTATCACTATTTACCCACAATGCTCATAGCAGCATGGGCGCAGCTGTGCTTGTGTGGGCACTGATAAGTATAGAAAAAGGTGGGCGCCGGCACTTATGTTCAGCTCGGCGCATCATGTGACAAATGTAGGTGGGAGGAGCGGATACAATAAGCAGGGTGAGATAATTTTTTTTACTGGTAGAATTATGAAAAAAAGCAACACCGGAGGAAAAACAGGACAGCACATGATGCTTCTGAAGCAATTTTACACAGGAACCAGAGGAAGATAAAGCTTTTGTATATTTTTATGTATATTTCATGTGCATTTAATAAAAAGATGAAGAACAACATATATAATTATTTTGAACCTTTTAGCCTACTTGTGATCTCAGGGAGTTCGACAGATCTACATAATATTTATGTATAATATTGGGTGCACAGAGGTGCATACTTGGCTAAATTACCAGTAACATAGCAGCACAGGTTATTGATAATAATCTTGTTTTGCCAGTCAGAGTTAAAAGCCCAGACAGAAAAAACTAAAAGGTTTTCATTAAAAAACTTCAAGAAGATAAAAAGTATAAACCATTTGCTCAGCAGAAAATTAGAATGGTAGTTCTGACATCCATCTGGCACTGATAATTTACTTCCAATCGTGTTTTTGGAATTATGCTTGGAAATATCTTTCAATTCAATTTAATCTTTAACTATTTAATTTATTGCACAGGGAGTACACCTGCTGTGATGAAAAACTCTGAAGAGTTGCTGCTGGTGGAAGACATAATCAGATCTTTAACTTAAAGCTGCTTTAAGTTGTGTATATTCTTATTAACGATGGATCACGTGTACATCGTGACGGAAGTATTGCATTCTGCATCAGCTCTACACCTTCATTTAACTTGTTGCTTTGGTTTGCCAGCAGACAACTTTACAGCTGTTTCTGAAAGGAAAATGCACTACAAGCTTCTCGCTTAGGACTAACCTACAGCCAGACAATGTTAGCAACTAACAGGTGAGATTCACAGAAACCAAAGATAGAGATAAAAAGAAGAGTGAATATTGGACATACAACATCAGTTCACCAGAAACACACCTCTAAATGAATGCTTATCTGTGCTGTGTATCTGCTGGAGGTGTAAAAGAGGCAAATCTATTTACTATAACAACTTAATATGTCAGTGTGATGTTCACAGTTGGCATGTTTAAGTAAACGTAATACCACACTGTAAAATATTTAAGTTCAAGTGCAGCAGTCAAACTTTTACTTATGTAAATACTTTTACTGTATTA
This sequence comes from Amniataba percoides, assembly GCA_037176925.1. NCBI lineage: Eukaryota > Metazoa > Chordata > Actinopteri > Centrarchiformes > Terapontidae > Amniataba > Amniataba percoides. The sequence goes on along the minus strand of JBAJHX010000039.1, from coordinate 18,036,675 downwards.
ATATGGACAGCTGTCAGATATACATAGCACTGAACACACATATTCAAGGTACAAATACTTGTGAATAGACTTTTACAACTGCGACAGATCAGTCATTGTCCCAACCATGAAGCACGCAGTAAGGTATTGTTACTATGACGACGTGGTTTATTTAGAAAAAGAGGTTAGCTATGTAATGAACACAGTCTGTTAAACACGCTGCTATTTTACAGTTTATGGCGGCTGTATAGTTTCACATGAGGTAATGAAGAGAGACGTGTATCGTGTAAACTGGTATTTGGATTCCTCGCTGTTAAAAACAGACAAATTGAGCGCCACATGTTGTGGATTCGATGCATTGCTGCAATAAAGCCTGTTTGACTCCGGTCCCCATGCGGTATGTATAGGGATGACTGCGAGCCATCACGGTACAAGTTCAATTATAACCAGCTTATTATGCATAAACAGCCTTAAATTATACATATTGTTTTTAGTCTCTGTGATATTCCCTAATTAGTCGGTATCTTGCTGAAATATCTGGTACTATGTGGCTTCTCAGTGAGGAGCAGCAAATGAGGCCCAGATGCCCAATGAAAGCTTTGTCTGATAAAGCTAACAGAAGTTACTCTGATCTCTCCCTTAATCTGTGTGTGTGTTTGTGTGTGTGTGTGTGTGTGTAAGTCTATGCACACACACACACACACACGCACACACAGTTGTTTGTTCTACATTATTTCTGTGTCCTGCTCCTGGCACACTGCACGAGCAGACTGGCAGCCAATTGCTCCCATGACCCTCTAGTCTTGCCACGCTAACAAGCTGGCGACCACACAAACCCCCCCTCCTCATCCCCTAACTGTCACAGAACCGGTCCACTAGCATGTGCGCACACACACATACACACAAAAACACACAGGAAAGAGAGAAATGAACGCTCACACGCTCCTCATTCAGGTAAGCAAGAAACAATGTACATTAATAGAGCTGTGTCCCTCATTAACTGACAGCCTCACACATCATTAGCGCTCATAAACACAGAGGTAATGTGCTTCAGGCAAAGCAAGGACACCTTAGCAACACCGCAACCATACACACATCACAGATTTAAGCCCATAACACCAAATAATTAGCTGGAAATCTCTGTCAATATCACAGATACTTGGGAAAACCTCACCCTCCCCAACCCCACCACCACCCCACTTCTGAAAAGTTGGATTTTCCCACCACTGAGCAGCAGGAGCAAGCAGGCAGAGGGAGAGAACGGAGCAGAGCAGAGCGGGAGACAGCAGACTTAATGATGAATTACATGATCACCTGCTATGCCTCGGAGCTTTTCATTCAGGTAGAGGATCACCTCCAGAGCGGGCAGAGGCGGAGGCCCTCCCCCTTCCCCTCCCTCCTCCTCTCTCATCCTCCCTCCCTCCCCAGTCCTCCGCCCCTCCTCTCTTCTCCTCATCTCTCACTCGCAACACCACCACCACCATCACCAGAACAGATGTCTGCTGTAACCCAGTAGCTCCCTTCGCTGTAGACACATGGAGGCGCCATCTGGACCGGAACACTGCTCCTCTCCAGATTGGGGGAGTGTGTGTGTGTATGTGTGTGTGAATGTAAATCAGAGAGAGAGCTTAAATTTTGTTTTGCACGTGTGTATGTGTGTGTGTGTGTGTGTCTGCATGCTATTTGTAAATGTGCGTGTTAGTGAGTAAGCATGTCTCGGAGACAGAAGGCGCCTCGTGCATTGATGACACACCTGAGTGCCTTCAGCCGTGTTTGTTTGGGTCGTATGTTGTTTTTTTTTCTTCCTGCGCTGTCTTTCAGAGCCGGTTGAGTCAGGCCTGCGGCAGGTGGGACTCCACTCAACAGCTCTGTCTAAACAACCGGCTGGATGAAGCGGCTAACGCTGCTACTCAACAAACCTTCATTCAAACACACACACGCGCACACACTCCAGCCTCCTTCTGCGTGCCTTTCAACGCTTTCTCTCTCAGGCCTCAACAACAAAATTACAACACCCAAACCACTTGGCTGAATGCTGCTGACAAATTCACACACGCCTCAGAAACTCTGTTTGTATGCATGCGGTGTGTCACAACAATGTGTTTTTTTCCCCCCGATATGATAATGCACATAATTACACATTTAAAACACAGTGGTTTAGAGAAATTCATGTTTTTTTTTTGCTGTTTTTTTAAATGCACCAGGGATGTCTTCATCCTCCTAGATGTCTGATTTCTTTCACAGATTTACAACAACATCTTTGAGGCAGACAGGCGGTGGATGTTATGGAGCTACTGGGCTACCAAAAGGCTTTGGTAAACCCACAATGGACAACAGCAGACATCTGGAAGAAACACAACCCCACCCAGCGGCAGCATAGAAAGAGAACAAGACACAAGAGAGGGGTGAAGAGAGGAGAGGAGAGAGAAGAGAGAAGAGAAGAGGACAAATGGAAAATGCAGAACAGCTCAGAGAGCCCACAGGAAGTGCAAACAGGAAAATAAAAAAAAGAACAAAATGAGATGTATACAAGTTGAGGGTGGTGTGAGCTGAAGTAGAGCATGTAACATGTACACAGTATAATGTTTAATGTTGTTCTAACCATGGTAAGGAAACTGCACTCCATCGCTCTCATGCTTAATCTTCCTCTCCTGCACACTGGCCAAATGGTGCTGCACTGAAAGGCCAAACAGGGGAGAAGGGAAGAGTTAACAATGGCAGAGGGGAGGAGAGAAAAAGACAGAGACAGAGAGAGATGGAAAGAATGAGAGAGAGAGAGAAGGGTGGTTAAATAATGGGCAACAGGGGATTTTAATGTTATAGAGTGCAGCAAGTGTCTATAAAATAGTTACATCATTACTGCTGGCGGTATTAAAATGGCAGCATGTGAGTGGGAGCGACAGTTATAAATTGGAGAGTACATGAAAATTTAGCAATTTGACAGAATCCCCTAAGTCAGATACTTAACCCAAGAGACATACATGAAGTCTACCGCAAAAACATTTGACATGGCATCCATCAGGGTGGTTAAAAATGCTGTAAGCCAAAGGGTGGGTGGTTACGGTCTGAGAGGTAGATGGGTGGGTACACTGGCGCTGCTCTGCTGCAACACTCGGGGAGACAACACAGAGGGATTTGGGTGGTGGCGAAACTCAGCGGGCGTCTGGGGATTAATGTGAAAGGAACAACCCCAACCCTTGGGAAAGAAGTTACTCCCTTTCCTGCCGAGAGTGAGATTGATACCACTGTCATGACCGTAAGGTGACGTAAACATGGAGCTAAGGCAGGCAGCTGCTCGCTTTACGTTGTCTTAGCTTCCAGATTGAAAAATGGAGGGAGAGCTAGCTTTGCCTTTTAGCTTTTTTTTTTTTTTTTAGCTCACTAATGAATATGCTATTTCATTGTCCATGTCTAGTTTAAAGCGTACAAAGACCACAGTCTAAAATTAATTAGCTGTTTCATGGGAGTAAATTAGCTTAGCTTAGCACAAGTACTAGAAAACACTTACCAGCTAGTTAGGTTTTAAGTGATGTAACTCAACATTCAACACGTCATATCGCGTTTTATCTGTATAAAAACTGAAGAACAAGAGTGACATGTCGGCTAGCCATCTCCCTCTGTTTCCAGTCTTTGTGCTAAGCTAAGCTAAGCTAACTGGCTGTAGCTGCATATGTATTGTACAGAACTAAGAGTGGTATTTATCCTCTCATTTCACTCCTGACAAGAAATTAAAGGAGCATGTTTCCCAAAATATATGACTGTTATTCACTCGCTACACTACTGTCAGGTGTTTTTATAATGGCCTCACTCAGGAAGTTAGCATAAGTCAAATGAAGAAAATAACAAAATATGAGAATAGACGTTTGTGCAAACAAAAGTCTGAATAGCTATGTGTGTTATATCTACAGTATGTGGCTCTGAAAATTTCAGACATCACACACACACACACACACTCACACAATCCAGGAATTAAAATCAATGAGTGTTAGTGCTAAGGCCATAAGAAGTAACTGAGAGAAATATCTCCATCTCTGCCTCTCCTCTCACTGATAACAAATATGTTTTGGTCTGTTTGTGGTCTGATTAAAGGGTCAGTTCAGCCAAAACTAAATTAGACATTTTCGCACTTTCACTCAGTAAGCATGCAGACAGTTTTTGGTTTTATTTCAAGAGGTTTTTGGAGATGAGACTTCTGCATCTGCCCATCCCAACAGAGGTGTGGTGCTCATGTAAAAAAGTTATATTGGAAAAACTTGACAGTAATGTGTCATTTGAGAAACCTCACTGCCACAGTTTTTACTGTTTTTTTTGTGTGTGTTGTTTTTTGTGGGCGTTTGAAAATAGTGTCAAATGAAAATTATTTTCAGAGACGTTTCGGTGAAAATCTCCAAAGCTCTGCAAATAAAAAACAAAACTATCTGCATGTTCAGACAACTTGGAGTGACAGAGAAAATGTGTTTTTGCATGCCACTTTTGGCCCTTTAGGTCCCTACTGCATGTCAGAGAGGATGCTATAACCTGAGCGTGCCATAATAACGGGCCCTGTCTCAAACAGGCCTGTTTGCTCAGTGGGGGGTGGGGGCACAGGTTGTAAATGGAGTAGAAATTGTGAATGAAGAGGGTGAGAAAGAGAGTCGGGATGATGACGGGGTCAAGTGATGGAGAAATAAAGTGTCAACACAGTAAAGAGCAGAGGGGGGCTTTTGGAAGGAGGTGAGCTGTGGCCTCTGGTCCATCTCAAGTCAGTTGGTGTGAAATCAGCAACTGAAAATTGTATTCAAATTCGTATTAAAAGTCCTTGAAAACATATTTTCAAACAGCTCAAGTTTTTCTCCAAACATTTTCACTTGTTTCAAGCGGGTGGGACACGTACTTCCACACGTCAATCGGGAGTGAGCACTGTTTGAAAATGGGACGTCAGTGAAGGGTTTCTTCAATTATGTTGCCAACACTGTCAATCAAATGTGATTAAATCACACCCACACAGTCACGATGAAGCAAATGAACAGTGACAGATTAACTGTTTATTTAGTCATTAATATTTGGGGGAATACTTCTAATTTGAGAAATACACTTTTTTGCTTTCTTGCTGAGAGTTAGATGAGGAGATCGATATCGCTCTAATGTCTGTACAGTCAGTATGACTAGCTTAGCATAAAGACTGGAAACAGTCAGCCTACTCTGTCCAAAGGTAAGAAAATCCTGCTGCAGTCACCTCTAAAGCTAAATTAACATGTTATATCTTGTTTGCTCAATCTGTACAAAAAATTGAAGACTCCAGGAAGTTACTGCACCCGGCCAAGAAGTAATGGAAAGTATCTTTTTACGCTGTGTTTTTTGTACAGATTAAACAAACAAGATATAAGCTGTTAATTAGTGAGCTTCAGTGGTGTTGGTAGATGGACAGAGCCAGGCTAGCTGCTTCGTCCGTCTGTTTCACATTCACTTTACAGACTCAGTACTGGTCTTGATCGTCTCATCGAACTTTCAGAAAGAAAGTTTATTTCCAAATATAAACTAGTCCTTTAAAGAATATGTTTTCAAGGGCCTTAAATTTCCATGTATAGCCAGTGTCAGTCTGTTTTTTAAAGAAAAAACACTGGAGGTGAGGCTTCTTTCGCAGCTTCCATCAAAGCATCATTTTTTTATTCTATAAAAAATCTGTATAATGTTTGCTTCTGAATTGACGTGGACCTCAGCCCAGCTCCAGGAGAGAAATCTGATGGGGAGGTGGCAGCGGGACTACCTGCATCCACATCATTGGGCCAGCCGCTGGACTGAGAGCTGCTGCCAGCCGCCGGGGAGCGGCCTGAGTAGAAGACATCGTCCACCGGGCTCTCCATCTCACTGTCGTCAATGGACTTGCGCTTGTTGGAGCTGAGAGAAGAAGACAGAAGGGGAAGAGGGTGGAGTTAGAGGGATCTCTTTTTGTTTTGACATGAATCTGCTTGTTTTTCCCGTTTTCCTTAAACTTGCATGTTAGCCTGGTTTCTCACTAAAACTAATGGGCATGCTAATGGGTTTTTGGGGCTCTAATGAATGCACATATATCATTTTTAGTGGTACATCTGAGGACAAATGTGAGTGCTTATTTCCCCTGGAGTCAGACATGTGTCTGTATGAAATCAAGAGTTATAAAAATTCAAAATGTCAAGGTTTCCTTTAGTGTTTTGTTTTCATATTATACTTTAGCCAGGGGGGACAACGCAACACAACTGGAGACAGCGAGACAAACACGAGGCCAGAATTTATTCAACATGCTGTATCCATACTGGCCCGAAGCAGCCTCACGCTAGAAACTGAGCGCAGAGAGTGATGCTGGAACGCATTTGTGTGTGTGTTTGCAGATTCTTATAGACTCATACATCTGTGACCAATAAAATAAAGGGGGTTGTGAATGTACAGCGTCCCACTGCTGATCCAAAATGTTTAAATATGTGCGCGCTCATGTGCACATCTTACGTGACAGCATGCATGTGTGGCTTTTTCGCGAGTGTGATGCAGGGGTCTGTGTTACATTAGTATCAAGGGAGATATTCTGTAATGAGTGTAACTACCTCCGTGGGAGACTTGCATAAAGCTCCATTTCAGTCCTGCAGCGTAAGATGAGCGAGGGAGGGCGACAGAGGAAGCGAGGGGAAAAAACAGAGACAAAGAGACACAAACGCAGACGTAGTGACGGACAGATCGGTGGGAAAAATGAGAGGGAATGAGAAGGATTAGCGGCGAGGAGGGAAAAAGGGGGAGAGAAAGACCACGATCAAAAAGCAGAGCAAGCTCAGCATTAAGAATTTAGCAGCGTTAAGAGGTTACAGAATTAGGAAAAAAAGAATATTAGTACAGAGAAAAGAACGTTTTGAGCATGTGTGTTCCGGGCTGTTTGTATGTGTGCAAGTATGCGTACCTGGTGGAGGGGGTGGAGGTGATGGAGCGCCGTCCCAGGGTCACCTGGTTGATGTTGTAGTAGCCGGGGCTGTCCAGGTCAGCCAGAGAGAAGTTGGGGCCAGTCGCTGTAGCCACCGGGGCTGAGGAGTGCACACACACACACACACACATCACATAGGAGAATACAAGAATATTAGAAAAGTACCAGAAGTACAAAAGTACCATCTTTCAACCGAAGATGTAAATCTAAAAACAGTTTAATCTTTAAAAACCCTGAGTAATGTCTTAAAATGGCTGGTGGCTGCACTTTTTAGCAAACATTACTCAAACAAGAAAAAATATGACATTTTGCTGGGAACTATTTTCAGCTGTGGATTAAAACACGTCACCCAGTGTGGCTGACAGTATTTGTTACTAGGATCAGCTCTTTGCCAAATACATAGAATAACACCAGCCTCATATTTTAAACTTACTGATAAACTTATCACTTTGTATAGATACATTTTCACAACCCCGAAAGTTTTCTGCTTGATGTATGAAGGATGCTGCTGTTCTGACAAAGCGACTATACGAAGCGCACAGATGATGGTCGTGACTCACTCTGCGACACGCGGACCAGCTCGGCTACGTTCCACACCCCTGAAGTCACGAAGCAGT
>JBAJHX010000039.1:17960727-18018008 GCA_037176925.1 Amniataba percoides | reverse complement strand
CCCCCCCCCCCCCCCCCCCCCCCCCCCCCCCCCCCCCCCCCCCCCCCCCCCCCCACCAACAACTGAAAGCTCCCTGGCATATCTTGCTTCAGTCAAAATTCCAACAAACATATAAAATATCTGCGGCTCCAAAGAATTAACTCAAAATTTCAACAGAAATCCATCTGTACTTTTCTGTTCCACAGAACTTGTCAAAGAGATCACTGCTTCCTTTTGTTTACCAGTCTTTTCCTCTTTTTGTGCTCCTGATCGCATCCCTGAAACATGCTTGATTCTGCTTGAAGTCACAGCTGGCCTGACGACGTGGACAATAAACACATAGTGAAAAACACTCAGAGTCTTTACAGGCAGGCCTGTTTAAACTGCGCTGATGATTTGTGTATATTAAGTTTCATAAAAACAGAACAGGGTATAAAATGTACAGCACTGAGATTCACAGCCCTGAGTGAAAGACACGAGCCACCGTGTGGTACTCCCATGTTTCCCATGTTGTGTGTGTGTGTGTGTGTAGCAGGGTTTGGGCACAAGTGGGAATGGGGATCATGTGATGCCAGTCTTTGCCAGGGAACGGGGGAGAGAGGCAGAGAAGGAGGAGGGGGAGGGATATAGGGAGAGAGAGCTGAAAAAAGGGAAGAGGGGCAGACAGAGGAGAGAAGTGGAGACAAGAAAAAGACAAAAAAGAAGTGAATGAGAGAGAGGAAGAAAGGGAGGGAGGGAGGGAGGGAGGGAGGGAGGGAGGGGAGGGGGGGGTGATAGACTGAGAAAGAGGGGGAGAGAGAAAGGGAGAGAGGGAGGGGTATTGAGGGTGGGGGGATTGTGAGAGCTGTGGGAACGTTTTGCCTCGCCAAGAAAGACGTGAGCAGAGAGAATAAAAGAAGGAATGAGAAAAGAAAGAGAGACTTGTTGGCAGAGCAGAGGAGGAGAGGAGAGGAGGGTACGAGGGGGGAGTGAAAGCAGCGTACAGTGGGCACCAGCTAGGGAGCAGACACGATCAAACCCCGCACTACAGGGGAGAACGGGGAAAAGCAAACACACACACACACACACACACACACACACACACACACACACACACACAAACACACACACACACAAACACAAACACACAGCCACAGAGAGGCAGCGCCGCCACTTTGCAACAAGCCAAATATTCTGAACTATTCTCACAGTTTCCCCCATTAATAAATCTCACACACAGACGCACAAACGTAAATGATCCAGGCCTATCGTTGACGGAGATATGCATGGCGACTTGCCATGCAAGCCATGACTGTGTGTGTGTGTGCGTGTGTGTGTATGCGTGAGCGTGTGTGTGTGTGTGTGTGTGTGTGTATTGTGGGGACTGTACAGGGAGCTGAGAGCATGACCTTGTGAACTTTTGGCAAGACGTTTTATCACCATTCCCCACTGTGTCAGTTCCCCTCGGGACACACTCTCAGCACCAAACTCGCAGTTAATGTGGTTTTCAGAGCAAGTGTGGAGTCATAATATGATCGTGGCGACGGGAGAAGGTGGGAAAAGGTCCCCAGACTCCCGAGATTCACTGCATGTCGGTTGGTTTGGGAATATCAAGTGAAAGTATGAAAGCTTTAAAGCTGCTGTGATCAATATTTCTAAATTAACAGCGAATCAATTGGTTATGTGCGATGTGAGAGGCGTCACTCGTAGTGACAAACCTACAGAGAATTATCACCAGACTGCAGTTCCAATTAGCTCTGTGGAGTGTGTGAGCATCTTTTGTTTTGTCATTACAGCTCACAACTTCACCGCTCTGGTTCACTTTCACGGCTCTCCTCAGCTTCATTTACAGTGGCAGCAGGCAGCTTTCAGTGAAAATTTTAGTACCGTACACTTCTGTACAGTATAGTTAGCTGCTGGCTGGTGAACACAGTACAGTGTTAAAGAGTTTATTTCTGTCAGGAGTTGATGGAGATTCAAACAGAGCCGAGACGGGAGACAATGTTGGACTTACATTTGTCAGGTGGCCACAAACATGACTCCAAATAAATGCGAATGTTACCATGTCTGCTCCATGTGTAAATAAGCAACTGTTGGCTACAATATTACTCAGTTTGTTGGCTGCCCCTCAGGGAAAAAAAAAAAAAATCCACCTCAAAACTACCCCTGCTTTATCTTTCAGTAAAATGGCAAAATAACTTGATGATTCATCTTGGACTAAATGTACAGTAGATGGGGAGGAGCTGGACAATATGTTTATTATTTTATAAAGATAGTCCAGCATCAATGTACTGTATATCAGTAACAATGCAAACGTATGCATCAAATACGACCAAACTTATCATATATGTGAATTAAAACACTTATTTTTAGGTTTTAATTAGGTTTAACTTTAAATTGTAAGTTAACTTTATTGAATTGACCTCCAGCCCTACAGGTTAATAATGGTATTATATGCAAATTGAGATATAAAGCTAAAGGTTTAATGTTGTTTTTATGCTAAAAAAAACAAACTTGTACATTTGCATTTTGATTGTATGACACTGGAAGCCAGGCTCCAAATGTCATCTGAACAGGCACTGTTCACATCATAAATGGATGTCAGTACCAGAGAGCATTATGTCACTCTTCTCACATTTTAACATAATGTCAACAAAATATTATTCAAATTACAGAGACAACACTGTTTGCATCACACCCTTCAGTCTGATGCAGACGAGGCCAGAAAACACTAACGATTTATTTTGGGTTTGTGAACTATGCAAATAAATGCTCCCAAATCTATCTGGGGCTTGGAGGACGTGTTTTATGAGGGTTGTAAAACTCCACACAAACACATAAAGCAGGCCTGTAAAAATAATGTGTGCGCTGCATAAATGCTCATTTGGACTAATGAATTAGGGGAGCGATGAATGGCTGCGTAAAACTCCACATCCTCCCTGGGTGATGCCAACGGAGGGAAAATCTATGATGGGCATGATTTGTGAGTGATTCTGCATGTCATGTTTTTCTGCAGATGCATCCATGTGTGTGCGGGAGGAGGGGTAAGCATGTTGCTGTGTGTGTGTGTGTGTGTGTGTGTATGTGTGTGTGTTTGTATGTATATGCAACTCCTTTAAGTACAGACCTCATGTTGGACTTTACACTATTCAGATGGGTGTCAAATAAAGACACAGAGGCAAATCCTATCCAATATTACACACATACGTAATATACTACACACACGCACAGAAGCACCAACAGTGGCCAAACATCGACGGGTGCTCCAGTAAACGTGGTAGCTGATCTGCATACATCCTCGTGAGATGGCGGGGGCTTTCCCAAGTAGACCAGAGAGAGGTCCAAAATCGTTGTTTCTTGGGAAGGAACAGCCAGATCTGCATACCTACAGCATGAACTGAAGATTTATTCTTTCAGCTGACACAGAGAGAGAAGAGGAGGAGGAGGAGACAGACAGGCACAGAGAGAGAGAGAGAGAGAGAGAGAGAGAGAGAGAGAGAGAGAGAGAGAGAGAGAGAGTAGCAGATGAGGCCTGAGAAAAAACAATCAGCCAAATGAGGGCACAGATAGAAAGGCAACCTTTGACCACCAGCTGTCTGGGAGTCACCGCCCAGCCGCATTTGTCAGTCTGTGTCCCCGGGTGAACCCGGCCCAAGGGTCAGTGGCTCCCAGCACAGCCGTGTGTTTGTGTGGTTTGTTTCCGTGCGCACACAGCGCTCGCAAGGTCTTGCGTGCGTGCCTATGTGTACGAGCTGCCCGCTATCTGTGTCAAAGCTGGCTTTATCTCTCAGGCAGATAAGGTGAGTAAACAACTGCCCTGGCCTTCCCGTCTCTGACATGCTAGCCCATAAATGCTCCGGCCTCCTGCATCGACCAGATGTTCCCCCGGTGTCAGGCCCAGGGCACTGGGACAGACCATTCAGGCGAATCCTAGGCTCCAGCTGCAGTCATAGGCCTGAGAGTGAAAGTCTACTACAACACACTGCAGGAAGTTACTGTCCTGTGTTGTATGACCAGCAGGAGAGCACAGGCCGCTGCTGCAGCCTCATACATGAAGCACATACAGTTTTCATGGGCTGACAGAATCAGATGGACAGAATAAGTGAATCAAAAGGCATGTCCATACATGTCGGACATGCAGGATTAGCCTAGTTCGGAGAGCTTATGGCTCCACTCAGGCTCTCCCTTGGTCAAGCTGATAATTGGAGATTTATTCCTACCATCTATCAATCCATCTATTAACTTATTAACCCAGATAACAGCTTTAAAGCCCTCCCTCCTCCCCCGTCATCAGAATCAACATGGCGAAAAAAGAGATTAGACTGGTGCCAATCCATTTAGCGACTTCAAAAAACATATTCATCAATAAGCATTGCTGAACTCAGCCTTATTATCTCTGAACGCAGCCTCTGCACGCTCAAGCGATGCATTTTTAAAAAATCTGACCTTCTTTGAAAAGCTGACACACACCGAATAATGGAGAGAAAAGCAGTCAAAACACCAAAGAAAATAGAAGGGGGGAAAAAAGATTAGAAACATTTTTTTTTCATGCTATAAAATAGAATTAGGTCAACAAACCTGACAAAATCCCATTCTGTAAATGACACGCCTCGTTAACTAAGATAGACTTCACACTTCAATATAGACTTCAATGTAGACATTTTTGACTGTGACATGGGGGTGATTATTTTATGTGTCAACTGTGCATGTTTAATACATCTGCCACCAAAATATTTAGATGACTGTCCCCCACCATAGCAACACACCAGTTTCATGCATTGAATCCCTGCTGCACATACTGAGGCAAAAGAGCCATTAACTATATTAACTCGAAAAGGAATTCCTGTCAGTCTGTTCTGCCTCTGTAAAAGGATGAAATGTCAGCGCAATGGCTGCCCTGTTGCCGATGGCTCTGTGGTATTAAATGGAGAGGATGTTCAAGTCGAGGGGCAGACCAGAGGAGCCTGCATCTGTTTGGCAGTCACTCAGAAATGTCTAGCGTTTCACACTACGCCTCTGGGATCGCTGGCGAAGCTCAGCCAGAAGTTTATGAAAAACAGAGGGAAAGACGGGGCCGGGAAGAAGAGAATAGTGAGTAAGGGGGGAGGGGAGGAGGTTGAAGTGATGGAGCGCGAAGGGGAAGAGAAGAATGAGCTGGATGACATGAGAAGACAGAAAGAGAGATAGTGGAGAGGAGGAGGTTGGACAGCTGAAATGAGAAAGGGAACTGGTTTAGATGATGATGTGATGTTTTCCATTCTGCCTGCAGTGTGTGTGTGTGTGTGCAGGGGTTCTCCTGAGGCCCCCGAGGAGCCTGAGGGCCCTCAGTGGGATCTGTGAGTGGATTCAGGTGAGGAACAGGTGTGGCTACACATCAAAACACATGCCTGTGACTGTGCTAATAACACTGTGGACAAAGGACAATGGTATGTGTGTGTGTCGGCGTGCTCAGCGGACATGAAGTGTGTATGATCCGTGCATGATCTAAAGTTTAAAGCATGTGTGCGAGGATGCGTGACTGTGCGCGTATATTTCATGTACTGTAAGCGCGCACAAACGCCTGCGTGTTCCTTGGATTAACATGTGACAGGCGGCGCGGCCTTCAGTCAAGCCCAGGCCTCCACAACAAACCCGCTCCCCAGAGCCTGATCTTTGGTTTGGTCTCCGTCTCAGCTGTCACCACCCCTGCACTGTCTGCCTCCTGTCAGCTTCACTGAGAAAATACTTGCCGATTTATAGCCATAACATAGGATATGTGCACATACGCACACACACACACACACAGCTTTTTTCTAACGTGTAGACCAGATGAACGTGCTTTGAGTTTTATTGTCCATTCAAAGAGTGGTTGTTATGAAAAAGAAAGAGGTCATAAAGAGGAGGTTTAGATGTTTTACACACTCATACAGTTTGTTGAAGTTAAGTTGAAGTACTTTATGCTGAATTATTAATGTTTTTATGTGACTCCCTGCTGGAGCACGGGCGGACGTAAGCAGGATATATAAAATAATAATAATATCCACGTGCTAATTTGTAAATTCATCACTAACTTTATCCATGAAAGTTCTTAGTAACTGCTAGCTGGTTAACTAAACAAATGTCTAGCTAGTTAAATCGTGTAGTATCATTAGCTGTAACTGACCTGTTGCCGTTTTAGAAGCCCTAAATACACACACACACACACACACACACATATGTTTACACACGTTAAATTACATCCTTCATTAATAACTTATTTCATCTGCATACGTGGACAAATATGTGTTTCAGAGAGGGAAATGTCTGATTATGCTAATGTAACCTTAAACTTAGCCTGATATTAGCATAGTGTTTTGTCACTTGGCTATGTTGTGTTATTTTTGTGAAATGTGAACAGTGGTCACGCCTGTGGACGTCTCATGTATTATCAAGCTAACATGGTTTCTGTCACTTACCTAGCTTCGTTAGCTACATAACAGCTGCACCGGGCAGCTACTTGGTGTAAACACTGAGAGAGCTAATATTTACATGAGAACTAGCCTCAGTGGTGCAACCCGTTTGGATTTATGGATGCACAAACCTGTTGTTAAACTATTTGGAAGTTAAGTTTACCAAAAAGCTGGAAAGGCTAGTTCCTGTTTTATCCATTTGATTTTGGACTTTATATAAGAAACAGACCCAACCTTGTAGCATAGATAAAAATGTTTAGTGTCTTTATGTACAAATATTAGTATTAGAGTATTAGACTCTTTTGAGCATAAACCACAATACGAGGACACCTAGGCAATCACCGGAAAGAGTTTAAAATGCAATTTGCTTTATCTTCTGGGGCGGGCAGCCTTCTTGATCCGAACCAATAATCCCCACCCATCTGGTATGATATCTGAGGCAGGTTAGAGCACGTTAGCGTCATTTCTACACATGACTGTTCCAGTCTTCTTCTACGCTGCACATACTATTCAACACAGCTGGGATTGAAATCCTAAAATATGTCAGGTCACATGAGTGCTCTGACCTCAGAGGCTGCCATCTTTCTGCACGCGGCCTGTTAGCCCCATCGCTTTGTGGAGGCACGTTCATCCAATAAAATAATCAAGGCGGCGTATTTCTAAGGACTTGGAGAGGCAATGTGAGCCAGACCTCTTCCGCTAAGGTTTGGATCCAATGTCAGACCCTCCTCAGTGAGAATGTGCACTAACTCAGGCCTGCAGTGGGGAGGTGGCAGCGTGTTTATTTTACTGTGGGCTGTATCTGGCCATCATTATCTCACACTGCAGAAGGAGAGCTGTAAACAGATGCTTGCGGCCCACTCAGCTACAATAGTGCGTCTGGCTGTGGCTGCAGCGAGGGGTGGGAGAGAGGATCTGAGGATGCTGAGGTCGGAGGCATGAGAGCGGGGACAGACTGTGGCAGAAGTTAGCTGTCCCGGTGCTGAGGTTGAGATCGAATCCGGAGATGAAGACGGAGCTGATTTTGAGGTTTTTACGAGGGGAGAGACTGTTATTTCTACAGCTGGCAGCAGTGAGCGCGGAGCTGGGACCGCGGGAGCGAGGCAGGGCCCGGTGCTTTGGCCTCGCTGTGGCCTGCAATGTTATCACACCGAAAGAAAGGTTGTTTTGTAATGGTCATAACACAGGGGGAAGCCATATCAGTTCAAGATGCTCTTGCCGGAAAGCTCAACAAACACTGGCAGTGAAGTTTTCACAGAGCCGCGTGGCCTAAACAAACTGCTGTGGAAAGAACAGAGACGGGGAAGAAAATAAGAAAAAAGGGGCGACAGGAGGTGTGGGGCGGGAGGGGCGGGGGGGAGAAAAATGAAATGGCGTCTCTGTTAGTTACAGTTAGGAGAAAAGAGGGAGAGAGCGAGAGTGGGATCTGCAGCTTTTTTGACTTTAATCAAAAGCAGAGACGCTCTGCAGTGGAAAAAAGCATGACGAAAAGCAAAGTTCACATGAGCTAAAGGCAGGGAGGGAGAGGGGGGACGGGCAGAGACAAACAAACAGACAACTACTGACGAACAGCTGCACAGAGCACTTCACTGACAGAGAGGGCGAGGGAGAAAAAGAAGGAAAAGAGGGAAAAGAGAGAGCACACTAGTTACAAAAATGGAAAGTCCACATTTTAGTGCAGTATGGAAATATGGTCCTCATTTCATGATTCAATTCAACTCCCTCCCTTTTTCCCTCCCTCTCTAACTACCCCTTTCCCTACCAAACTCTCTTGCTCTCTTTTGCAGCTGCAGCCGGGTTATAAAAGCCTGTTAAAACACAGGAAGACCAGTAAAATGGATTGAAAAATAGCAGGAGGGAGGTCTCGGGCTGAGCCGGGGAATGGAGCAGAGCAACTGTGAGGGGCGAAAAACTCGACTGGGAGAAAAGCAAAATTAAAGTCTAAACGTGAAAGTGTTATAAACTTTAACAGTTGTAAAATTGAATTGACATGTTTCATTCAACTTTTAGCATAGTACAAGCCCAAAAAGTCCATTCGATTTTACCAAACGTCATGGGTTACTAAGACAGGAAAATGAAGACACATTACGTTGTTCAAAATGTTGCAGCTGCAAACCTTCCAAAGAAGATTTAAGTCCAACTTCTGCTGCTGCCCCGTCTTTCTGCGCATAAGAACAGTTTTGTACTTTGCCAAAACATCATCGGCCTCCGCGTCCATCCTTCACTGTAATCTCCAACTCATTTTCCCTTCATCTTCTCCTCATCCCTCCCTCATCCCTCCGTTGCGTGTGCAGTAAGACACATGCGGCGTTTCAGGGCTGCTGCAAAGCCCCTTGTTGACTGTCTGAGAAGTGACGAGCAACCCGGTCAGCTGCGGTCTCTGCGACCCAGTCGGTGCTCATCCCGGCCTCGTCTCCCGTGTCTTCCCCTCGTACAGGCTTAATCCCAGCGGCTTTACATCTTAAAACTTTTCCCCCCTAAGGCTCAGGACCGGAGCCAGGGAGAAATTAAAAATTTGCCCTAAGAAGCTGAAGAAGCAGGCTTTTCCATGGAAACTAACATTAACCCCGCTGACATGACACATTCTATAACAGCGAGTATCAAAGCCACCATCAGCTCTGCCTACACAGGCACTCTGTATCTTCTTCTGCAAAACCTTGACCTCAAATCACTCGATGCACTCTCTACCTTCGTCTGTTTTTTTTCTTCACTCCGCGAAAGATGTTATTTTAGTTTTCTCGACTTATTCACTTTCTCTCTTTCCTCCTCCGTCAGGTCGTACCCAGTTCTTCTCCACAATTCACTTCCCTCCCTGCTCAAATCACCAAGTTAGGCCAGGCAGTTCATTATTTCAAATTTACGGCCTGTCCGTTTGGCCTGCTTCGAGGAGGAATAAAATCAGGCTTTGGTTGGCGTGGTGATCCTGGGCCAAACCCAAAGCCCCTCCTCCTACCCTTTTACAGTTTAATATAAAGTCATATCAAATTAAATTTAACGAATAAAAAGTCCTCCTGCGTGCCAAGAGCTCTACTTTGCAAACACACACACACCTCAGCGCCACACATACTCTACATACACACACGAAGAGACTTGCAACTCAACACTAAACTGCCCTCTACCCTCTTTAGGGGAAATAACTCAATTTGGCAAGTGTGCGGGACACAGAGTGTGTGTGTGTGTGTGTGTGTGTGTGTGTGTGCATGTGCATGTAAATGCTTGTGTGTGGGGGGTAAAAAGAGACTGAAGATCATTCATCAGTTTGGCCACATAAAAACAACTTATATGAGCACTCACTCTTGCTATAAACTGAGAATAGACAGAAACATCATATAACTGTGTGTGTGTGTATAAGTGTGTATTGTATGCATGTGTATTGACCCACATCTATTAACCCCACCGCCAACACTGCCACTGAACAGAAGAGAGGAGGCTGCATTTTAAATGGATCAGGCTCCGTGGTAATACAAAATAATGATGGCTGCGCTATATCAAGGCCCTCAAAGCCTTCCTATCCCTACGTGCTCATAGGCCCTTTGGGGATTTCAGCCATTTGAAAATATTTTAAAGAGGCCCGATTGCCCCCAGCTCAGCGGCTCAGAGAAGCCTTAAAACCCTGCAGCTAAATCCTGGGGTTATGTAAGGTAAAGCTCTAAATCTCACCGCGCCTGATGTTACATATTACTGTAATTGCAAATGAAAAAGGGAAAAAAAAAAATGAAAGAAAAAACACAGGATGGGGTGGGGGCGAAGAAACGCGAGGCAAGGGGCTTCAGGGGGCCAGTGGAGGGAGGAAAGAAGCGGAGAGGAAAGGAAATGAGGGAGGTGTGAGAGGATGGATGGAGCTGTGGAAAGAGGAAAGATGGGAATCAGGAGGGGGAAAGAATGAGAGGAGGACATCTTCGACACAGCGGGTCCCCGATGTGCGCTCTCTCACTCCCCTTTGACTCGGCCCTGCTGTTTGCGCGACACTCTCCCCTTTCGGCTGAGAGAGCGCTCTCGGAGGGAAAGTCGGCACGCCGGCCAAAACCGTGGACTAAAAAGGAGATCCAATAAAACTTGGTCTGCATTTATCATCTGTCCACCTTACATCGTCTGTCATCCCCCCACCCCAAACCTCCAGGGACAGATAGAAACAGGCCTACACGTGTAAACACAAATGCTACTTTATAAAAACAGCGCCATCAAAAGACACCATGTCACTTTCAACTCCACTGTTTCTTCAGGTCTGTGCATAGTTTATTTGCTTTGTGTGTGTGCATGTGTGTGTGCGTTTCTGCATGTATGAATCTAAAATGTGTGTGGAGGCGGATACGGCAGTTAACATTATAATCACGGTGCATGATGCAATGTGTCGTCTGAAGATGCAAACAGGGTTCAGAGTCAGTCACATGAGGAGTTTCTGTAAAAAAAAAAGGGAGAGCTTTTTACAGCGTGCAGCGCCCGGAGGCAAACGGGGTCTGAGGTACTTGACTGTGATAGCAAATTTTAAACATCTCCTTTAAATCTGCCAACACAAATGTGAGGCCTCCAGCACCTGTAGTTGCTGTTAAATGTTGGCCTTATTTTATCAAGTACAGAGGGGCAGGGAACTGTATTTAGTATTGATGATAAAATAAAAAAAAACTACATAAATGAAAACATCATTGTTTTCAGCAATAACAAGACTAAACATCTACAGCCCTGTTAGCAGATCTGTGAGACAGTAGTGCGTTAAACTAAATGATAATGTCAGCATGTCAGTAGTGCAAACTGAAAACCACAAAAGTCACATGGTGGCCCAGAAGAACCAAAAACCATCAGGATTCATCCTCTGGGGGTCATGAATGTCTATTCCAGAACTCAAACAATTGTCAAATCATTTCACTTAAATCCAAGTACGTCAGAGGAAAAGTCAGAGGATGACCATTATCATCTTGTTGATCATGACCATGAATCTCTGATCAAAATATTGGTGCAGTTCATTTCATAGCTGTTGAGATATTTTAGTCTGTGTGGTGGAGAATACTGACGTGACCATTTTTTAGAGTCATTAATCTGGCATGGCTAAAAATGATGATGCGAGGGCTAAGTTCAGGTCCGCAGAGAATGAGTAGAATAGACTTCAGAGAGAAAGAAAAAAAAACAGAAAGTAATTGTTCGAGACTGCGAATCCCACTGGGAGTCATCGCCAAAGCGGGACCCACACGGCCCCGCAGCCATGTAACCCAGTCTGTTGCTATGCCCATTAAACATCATAATGAAATCAAGCCTGCATTACCACTGGCACCAGGGACTGGATTATACCTCGGTGTGGATTAGAGGGCCGTCGGCGGCGCAAACTCAAGAAAGGGTAGAGAGAGCGAGTGAGGAAGAAGGTCGAAGGAGGGGTGGCTAAATGCCGCTCATGTAGATCACTCACGCTGCCAGTGTCATTGGCTGCCGGCCAAGAGGAGGCCAGTCAACAAAGGGACTCTCAAAAGAGGGGAGACTGTAATGTGCACTTGCTGTGTAATGGCTGGGGATGTCAGGTAAAATGAGCTGCTGCAGTGTAGAAGTCAGGAGATCAATGGAGGTTTGTGTCAGATGGCACAGAGCAGACGGGCTGCAGTGGCCCGGCCGAGGGAGGACTTATGAAAGTTGATAATCTAAGGCTCATTACCGGCTTGTATCTCATGAGGTGGCTGAGAAAATGTGAAGTGAGTGAATTCCTCCCTGATCTCTCTCTAAGAACTCTGTCGTTTAAGTGGTCTCAACATGGCAAAAAAAGGAGATCTTGAGAAAGAAATATTTCATACACCTAGTCAATTGCTGTCTGATTGTTTCAGAAAGCTGAGAAATTAGTCAGAAGTGGTTGTGCTGTATTACATCTTGGGAAAGGGGGGAGGGTTAAGATGCTGCTTGACAATCCAACAAGCACTTTGTGTGAAATAAACCGAGAATATAACTCGCTCCGGGCCATCAAATTTACTGTTTTGGTTCAGTCTCACTGCCCTCGTGGTGTTGTTTTCAGCACTAAAACTCTAATGAACCCACTGTATGCTACCTGCCCAGCAGCAGGCAACGCACAGGCGAAGCTCGTCACTACCTGGTGAACGTAGTGGAGCATTTAGCAGCTAAGGAGCAACTCCAACATTTTCTAACAAACTCACAAAATACAAAAAACTGGACAGAAATAGTTGCAAACACAGCTGTCTGTGAGTCCCAGGCAGGTCTGAAGTTCCAGATTTCAGAGACGTGAACAATGCTAATAACAGTATTTCTCCCTAACGATTATTATCATTTCTTCCAAGTAGGTTTTTGATCAGATCGATCTTCCCTCCTCGGTTCCTCCTCATCTTGTGCATCATTCTATAACTCGCCTCTTTTCCTTCTTCTTCTGCTCTTCTGCTGTTCCCCTGAAGCTGCTGCCGACATGTGATTTCACTTATCTCCCGTGTGAAATTAGAGCAGAGAAGAACAGACTAATGGTCATCTCGCTGTCTCTACTTCTTTCCCTCCTCTCTCTCCTCACTGTGGCAGGGCTTGATGAAAGGACCTGTATATTTTGCTTTAGTTTCAAATTCCGCTGCCCGAAAAAACAGCAGATGTGGGCTGCTTGCCACACCTACACAAAAATGCTAGGCTGAAAAAAACAAAACAAAACAAAAAAAAACCCAAAGCGGTACAGACAAAGAGAGGAGCAAATAGATCTGCAGCTCTCTCGCACTTTGTGTAAACACAAGATGAGTTGCTGTCTGTTGCATGATCTTTTTTTGGTCTCCCTTTGCAGTAGAGGCACGCCTGCTGGAGCCGTCCTCTGGCTGCGTACTGAACACAGTTCAATGTGTTCCTTATTGAATCAAAAGTGTGAGCTGCCTGAGTTCAAATGCCTCCACTAATGCCTGCTGTCCTGTGTTACCACGCTTCCTGAGTGAAAAATTAAGCCATTACATTTAATCACCACCTCTGCAGCCTGCACTTATATGGTATTCCCAGATGTGCAGACACGCTGAGTCAGCATGGTCAGGTCATCAGTCGTAGGATAACACTAATATGTCAGTCATCTCCGTCCTAACAACATCCTCCTCTGCTTTTTATTGGTCCCACAGAGAGTCTGGTGCCGTCTTCAAGGCACGGTAATGGTGATCAGAGAATCCCACTGTGCGCTGGACTCCCTCTGTCATCTCTTCTCCCTTCTTTCTCTCATCCCTTTGGGCCGTTTATGAGCCATGGAGACGCAAGTCCTACATCTGTGGCAGCTATCATCTCTCGATCCGGAGGTCAAAAGATCTCGAGAACTTTTGGAACAATCTGCGCGAGGAACTGCTGTGATGTGGGATTTAGAAATTGAATGCAACACAATCTCCTCTTGGGATGGAATTTCACGTTACAAGCAAACACTGGCATTTGGGCAGAATTTTTTTTTTCTTCCAAAATGCATTCAAGTCGAGCGAAATCTCAGCGGGGGAAGATGAATTTGGCTGAAACTACTCATCCTGTGAGAGAGAGACAGGACAGAGAGCCAAACAAGACGGCGCCAAAGATCCATTCATTGGGGCCAGGAGAGTTTCCTAGTCCCCCAAATGTAAAAAATTTATTCACATAAGTGTAAAACAAAGCGTATAGATACTCGCTCAATTTGATTTTCTGGATGACTTTCCTGAATATAAATCACAGATACAGAGACAAACAGGTGTAACACTAAAAACGTAAAAAAAAATAGAAAATTTAGGCCATCTGGACTCTGAAGATCTGTGCAGGGGGCTCTAGTGAGAGAGAGGCTATATATTAAGTTTGTCTTTCTTTTTTTAGCCTTTTCAGGACAAAAACTATGCAATGGAAACGTGTGTCTGTCTGCTCTGACTCTCTCAGTTCAGTCATAAGGGAGACTTAAATCCAAGGGGCATCACCAGTAATTATCTACATTATCCGTGGGTTACGGGTTCGGTGTGTGAGTCAGTGCTGGGCTAATGTTAGCAGCTTTGTCCAGCTCGTCATTGGATTTTGGGAAGTTCACACCTCAGATAAAATGTGTTTGTGAGGGTTTCATTTCAGCTGCAAATTATTTTGAGAGGCAAACTGATCTCATTATTTTATCTTATTATACTGATCATTATTATGTGTAAATGTCATTATGAACCGCACATTTGTCGAATGAGTACAACAGTACTTGAGGAGGGCGAGGCTTAGTGAGGGCTCAGTTGTTGGGGTTGGTTGCAGAAAAACAAATTGTGCTGCAGCTTACTGTTCCTCCAGCGGGCCGCAATGAGTCCTCGAATGCTCCAGTGCTCGTTCCCAGCTCCCCGGGTGAGAGAGAGCGCTCACACACTGAAGGAAAACTTACTGCAGGAAGTACTTCACCAACATTAACCCCCACCGGGATCGTAAGATAAAATGGAAAAAAAGGAAAAAGAGGGAAGAGAGACGAAGAGCAAAGGACACGGCGAGCGAGGGAAAGAGCGGGGAAGAGTTTGGAGAGTGGCTGCTAATGCTTTCTGCAGATCCTGGCTCCTGAATGTTCCTGTAATTGGTGCGATCCGAGAAGTTGGATCTTTCCATCTCAGTTTTTCCCCCGTCTTTCTTCTCTTCCTCCTCTTTTTCTCTTCTTCTTTCCTTCTCCTCTTTCACCTCTTCCTCATCCTTTAACCTACAGGAAACATGTTGGCGAGTTTTTTTTTTTTTTTTCGAATCCTGCCTCCTTCATTTAGCAAAGGCAAGTCAAAGAGGAACCACAGAAAGGGAATAGTAACATTGAGCGAGAGTGCAAAACAACTTTGTCCTTGAAGGAAGGCCCTGATTATTCCAATCAAAATGTTAAGTCAGCACAGTTCTAAATGAGGGCAGAAAAGCCAAGATCAACGTCAGTGAAGAAACACAGGTGGTGATTTCATGATCACCGCCTGTGAGATTTTCCACATGGGCTCTACTTTTAAACTGTCTCAGCGTGCTGCTTACATAGCCAGCCGACTGTACTGGGGACCCAGCTGCAGGACACATCCCCATACATCAGGCATTGAGCCAGATTGTAGTACTCAAATCTGGTCTTGGGATCTCTGATGTCTCAGACCCAGGGGTGTTTTGACTCGGACTTGTCCTCGTATCTGCCCCTGGTCTTGCCTGTTGAGTCTCTGGTCTTGACCGAGTCCAATTTTTCTCTCTCTCTCCCTCTAAACATCAAGTCACAGCTGAAACGAATTGCATCGCGGTTTGAATTGCAGCGTACCACATTTTTACAAACTTTGTGGGCCATGCATCTATAAATGTATCAAATGATGTACGGACCGACATGCACACACTTTAGACACAAACAATTAAAAAAGTCTAATCTTTTTTTCTTTAATCGATTAATGAAATGTTCTGTACATTTAACAGCCTTGACTACACTGCCATGACGGGCCCCTCTCACGGAGAGCCTGAGGACATGACCTGTTGCTCAGGCTCAGACTGTTCTCGGACTCAATTTAAGTGGACTTGACTACAGCCCTGTGCTTAAGTGTCATAATCTCCGTGTAGTATGTGCACCTCTTACCATACAGTAACCTGAACTGTCTGCCTTTGGCTAGTCTAAACTCCGCTGATTTTAGATTCGATTTTATAAAATTCTTTTTACACAGTTTTCCCATGGCATAAATCCCATTTTAGTGAACGCTGTACAGTTTGTACTGATGCAGCAACCCCCAGTCCTCCTCTGGAGTCAGACCGAGAGGGCCTCCCAGACACGAGCACCTTTAAGACCTGTGGCTTCACGGCTGAAACAGAAGAGATAAGCTTGCTTAGCAGAGCATAAAGACTACCTACACACCATCCTGAGGAGAGGACACACGGATTTAAATGGATTATTGGCCGACTATATGAACCATTCATGGCCGTGCATGCGTGCGATAAGTCAAGCGACAATAAGTTACACTTGCATTCCTGCACTGAGGGGGCTGCACGAGGGGGGTAGGGGCGAGAACTGCATGAGATTTTTGAATACCACTGCCGACACTGAGTCTGGGTACCAATACCAAAACTTTTTTCATACCTTACAACAGAGCTGCACAACAACAATCTATTTTAAATATGGTCAGAGGATGAAAATTATTATTTTTTTAAATTAAACATCTGTTGAAGAATAAACTAAGTATTGAATACCTTTTGCTATTATAAGCTATGGACACATGTAAAAAAAAAAGTAAAAAAATATCAAGATAGTTTGCCCTGGTCCCCTACGGGTCTAAGATGCTGACCATGTAATTGCAACATCCTCTGTTAAAGTCCAGCTAGGGGCTTTTGTTGCACAGCTCCCCCCTTCCCCTCCCCTCATTTCACTACCTCTGAAAAAAAGTAGCGGGATTTGATATACAGCCCTACCGAGGGCTTGTGTTGAAAGGCAGTGGTAATATTTTAGGTTGCATGCCTGCAACTCTAAGTGGATCTCCTCTTTTCCATACAGGATCATCCAATACCCAACAACAAGCTAGCCTGACCTCCGGCTCAGATTCTGTCCCCAATCAAAAAAGCACAACCTCGTCCTTTAATCCAGCTCCATAATCACAAATTCTCCCGTTCACATCAGCCTGGCCTCGCTGGCCTTCCGAGCTCTGTACACTCTGTACAGAGCTGAGCGGGCACCAAATGAATATCTCCGCTGATTAAATCATTAAGGAGCTTTTTTTGACTAGCCCCACTAAAACCCTGTCCTCTAAATTTGCCTCCGTGCTTCTCTCTCTGCTGTAGATGTGGAGTTAGTGAAGGGATGGGGTGTTAGTGATGGTGGGGGTGGGGATTAACTTGTTTGGGCTGTCCGCAGGCTCAAACACTAAGCGCTCAATCACTCAATCACCGGGATCCACACGCTCACGGGGACTTAGCCTCACAGATCCCACTGACATTGACCGCGGTTGGACTCTTGAGCTGACCCGCACAGCCGCCGATGATCCCGTATCTCTGTCTGTATTGCTGCATTGACCAATTTCCCATCACTATCAGCAGCTTGCCACGAACGATGATATCAAACAGAGAGGGCGGGTGGCGGAAAGGTGCAGCAGGTAGGTCCAGGATTAGAGGCTGGGCTCTGTTTTTCTCCATCGTGCATTTTTTTATAAGCACATTTTCTGACTGTTATATCCAAAAGAAACAAACAAAAAAAAAAAACTGGGGATGTTTGATCCAAATTGGCAGATTGTTCAGACTGAAGGAGACTTTTGGGATTCGTCAAAGAGTAATTGTGCAGCATGCCGACAGTCCTCCTTTCTTCTAAAGAGACCGTCAGACGTCTCAGTTAGCATCTCGCACTTCTAACAAATCTTTTATACCCCATTTCCTGTCCCCAGCATATTCACAGTGCTTTGTACTGCCAGAGGCTTACACACTCGTTTCATTAAAGAGGCGAAATAAAAATACAATAACTTCATCGCCGCCTTTCTTTTTTCCTATGTTATTCTTATGTTCTCTGACAGACGCCCGGCGAAATAAACGGGGCAGAAGAACTGTGCTTGTGAACGAGAAGGATGGTGTGTGTGCGTGAGAGGGAGAGACGCAAGAGGCAGAGACAGAATATCGGAGAGTCTAGAAGTTCAACTCGGTGCTACACTTCCTGTCCCTCCAGAACTCATTAATATCACTATCATCACCCATAACATCAGTCCTCCTCTTCCACACCTCATATAGCACACTGCAGTCGGCTCTGCTTTACACAGAGGAGACTTTAAAAATGTTTTCAAAAAATTTCATATGAGTGTTCCAGGTCAGATCCACTAAAGTCTCCTAACCTGCACGGGATTGGTGTAAATCGCTCGTTTCAGACAGATGAACGCTACCTGTCAATGAAAGGATTAGCATTTATCAGATGTGGTCATCAATACCCCTAAACCTGCCTACATAGAGAGGTGAAACAGGAACATCCAGGTTTGGTTTGAGAAATAATTGACATTTGTATTGCATTTCTCACCAGTAGGTCATCTGATTCAATTAATGTGTTTAGATAAGGACTGTGATAACTAAAAAAATGAGTTTAATATTGCAACAGCTCAGAAGAGGAGGTGAGTGTATGAGCGAGTTGAGAAGTTGCGTCTAGCTCAGACATGCCTAATAACAGCAGGATCAAGAGGACTGAACAGGTTTTAAATATCAGAGATGGAAAAGTTAGAAAACTGACTTGACAGTGTTGGTGGATATCATGACACCAAGTCACAATGATGTATCAGTAAAATACATAAATAAATATAATAAACCCTCTGAAACCTCCATCGTAATTGGCATGAGGAACCGAATATTTGCACTAAATTTATCTCATTTATATCTTTTATTATTGTTAAATTGGGATCACATTTGGTCTCCAAATTCTTTCATGCAGCCAAAGATGTGAGATTAAATTGCCTGCACATGCCACTAAAGTACAAAGCCGCTCATACTGTGTGAGCAATGCCTGTATGAGGCCCATTGTTTGCTTCAACACCTATCCATACCGGAGAGCAGATCCCAATCTAACAGCGCTGCGCGGGTCACTGCACATCCACACACTTATGGAGTATAGAAAACATACGGCAATGATTAAGCTAATGTAGCTGTCTAACAAACAGAGAAATACTGAAAGCCATTCAACTGTGCGACAGGACTTTTTATTGTCCAAAGGCTGTATTGTCCAAACCTTGAGGAAAAATTGCCTTGATGAGAGCGAACTGTTGATTCAGGGCTGAGGCCAACCACAGGGTGTAATACAGCCAAGTTCTGCAAGTCTGCCTTTATTTATTTGGGGTTATTAAATTTTCATTTTATTAACACTGCCTCAGTGCTTCACTATTTGTCTTTAAATGTGTATTCATTCTTTTATTTATAGGTGTCATTATCTAAACATCTTATCTTTATTAGCCAATATAGAATCCCCACTGGGCTTCCTTCTGCTGCTGTGGAGTGTTTTTTCAACTCTTTGTCTCTGGAAGTGATTTTCCTCATGGCTAATGTCCATCTTTAAAGTGTAAATACATTAAAGGCCGACTGTGTGTTGCTAAGGGAATTGTTTTTTCTAATAAACATAGAGCTAACCTTGTTTTTTGTGATTTGCAGCTTGCTTTTTAGTGGCGAAAAGTAAAGAAAAACAAAGGGGGGAGGGGAGGTAATGCGAGAGAAGAAATCTTGGAGGACTAGAGGTGAGAAAAGATCACGTTGAGGGTTTGGAGGAGAAGGAGAGAAATGGAGAGCAAACGAAGCGGTGCTGGTGTCTGTTTTCCCTCTGGCTGGTGGTGGGCGACTGCAGCCAGCATAAACACATGCCTTCATGGCTCACACATTTCCTGCTTCACTCCACATCCCAGCGCTGGGCCACACAGGCTCAGGACACCACAGCGAGATGTGTGTGTGTGTATTTGCATGCATGTATGGTATGCATGCTCACTGCTCTTGCGGTTAACATGGACTCGTGCTGTTTGTGCAGATCTTTCTCTTATCGTCACAACTCGGACTGTGTCTGAGCGGCCGGGCGAGCACGCACAAATCACACTTAAAAACACACATCTCGGCTGTACGTAAAGGAAGATATATTTCATATTAGGCTTTGAGGGAGGAAAGAACCAGGCTTATTCCCATCTGATTCGAACATATGTGGTTTAACAGGCATTAACACTATTCATCTCCTCACTTGTTGGCGTACCTCTCCTCCCACGGGCAAGATATCTTAATGCGTAGTGCTCTTTTTCTCTCTTTATGGTACATATGTGTGTGTGAGAGATTGTGTTGCATCATTCTGTTACTTTAGGGGGGAGTGTAGCAGCAAGGTTGTCTAATGTGTTGATTCTGCACAGCTCCCTTTCATCTATGGAGAGCCTCTTTTCATCTATAGCAAGAACCTCCTCTATCACCTTTCAGACAAAATCAGGCGGAAAGAGAGATTTAAGACACAATGACGATGGGGAGAGAGGAGCAGGGGAGTGTGGGAGATTGAGGGAGTGGGGGGTGGGAGATGTATTGAGGAGAAAGGGAAGCAGACAGAGTATATAGAGAAAGTGAGCCGGCAAGGGGATGCGAGAGGTCCTCGATCTATCATCCTGCAGAGACACTTCCGAAGAAAGGATAGTGCTTTTTCCAGTCCCTCTGTTTTGTCTTACGGGGTTCTGTGAGCCTGCTGTTAATCATACAAAAAGACATCGCTGGTCAACTCCAGCTCCTCCCTCATCTACCATCTCATCACCATCCCCGGGCTCATTTATGTGCGCTTAATTTTAGGCGTTAATTTGAGAAATGGCGGAGCAAAAGCTCTTCTCGCCATCCACTCCAGCAGCAAAGGAGACATAGATTGAGAGCAAAGGGGTCACTGAGGCAAGTCGTTCCCTCTCTTCTTGGTAAATGGGGTGTAAAACAGGCCTGGTGCTGAAAGTGGCTACAGCCCAGAAGGAGATGATTATCTGGGGCTAATTTCACCCACAGCGGGGTTCTAAGTATCCCTTAAGGATCATATAAGGGCCTTATAGAGGCCTATAGTACTGGACGAGGTGTGCCTGAAGTGCTTTAACAAGACGACCGTCGTCCCTCAGTGCGGTTATCCGTTCGTAAATTTGGCTGAGGACAATTAAGAAGGAAGAGGAAAAACACCACTGGACCTTATTCAAAGGCCGTAAACATGGGACGTATATTTACGACGCTTCAGAGAAGTGGCTCGTGTGCCGTGTGGAGCCTTAACACTATCGATAATAGAGCCTGAGAGTATATTAGATCACTCAGGCAGATGCTAACCAGTGCTGGGCGAGCTCAGTGAAAACTGTGACAAAAACTCACTGAAGAAGTTATTTCATGGGCTGAAGAGTACCAGCC
Organism: Amniataba percoides; assembly: GCA_037176925.1. Taxonomy (NCBI): domain Eukaryota; kingdom Metazoa; phylum Chordata; class Actinopteri; order Centrarchiformes; family Terapontidae; genus Amniataba; species Amniataba percoides. Next base: position 17,996,877 of record JBAJHX010000039.1, on the reverse strand, counting down.
TGTGAATGGAAAATAAGTGTGAGCAGTTAAAAAGATGTGGGGCTGACGGGAACTGTGGACCTGACTTGTAACTAGCTGCCGAGGCTAAGTTAGCCGCGACTAGCGTAGCACACTTGAACTGTCTGTGGTTGAGTTGCATTGCGGGTAATGTAGAAACCAGGATTCCACAAAAAACTATATCTCTATGTCTACAGCAAAACTTTTTTCCTCTATCTTAAAGTTTTCATGTCCAACAGCGTCGCAGGACTACAATGGTACATCTGTGAAGTGCTCTTTCAAAGAACTTCAACTTCCAGGTGAAAACCAGGTGCTAACATGAAGCTATATATGTTTTTTACTGACTTTTTTAGCTAGCCTACACACTGGCTACTGTTAGCATGATTGCTAAGAACATAAAATGTAAATTAGACAACTTTGGAGTAATTATGAGGTATTTCTTGTTTAAATGTTTTATTCCTTTTTCTTGGTACACACTTCCAGCCACTGAAAGCTCAAATGTACCACACCACTGAGTCCACTGAACACACCAAAACCAAGCTAGAGTCGACCTTCCATCAAACTCAGCTAGGACCCTCAAAGTGACTGAATTTCTCGCCCTCCTTGTTACTGAAAGAGAGCTGTCACATTACTGTATTGCTACTCAATAACGTGTCCCAGCCTGAAGCTGCTTATAACGGCATGTCTGAAGCAGAGAGTCTTGAATAAAATGCCGGCTGGGACGCGTACGCGCTCCGTCTCTGTGGAGAGCAGAAAGGCACCGTCCCCCAGCCTGTGTAATCATGTGTAACAACATGTGTTAAGTGCGTTTGCTAAGGTCATTAGTGTACACAAGATGAAAGCTGATCATCAGTGGGTCTATCGGCTTACATGAAAATTAATATGCGTCACACAAACTCTCTCATGTGACATTTTGTCTTTCTCTACCACCCCCTCCTCGCTCTCTCTCCCTGTCTGTCTGCTTTTCATTCTGCCTGTAGCCTTCTCATGGCTCAAGTGAGGTAATTCTTTTTTTTGAGAACGTACCCAGTAACCCCTGTCAGTGTGTGCATGTGTGTGTCTTTGCATATGTATGCATACATACTGTATATGTCTGTGCATGTGGAGAAGTGTGTGAATACGTGTGTGTGTTTCTCCTGTGGGTCCGGAGCATTTCAGTGCTGCTTTGAGCTGAGCAGTGGGCTGTTTCAGGCTGCGGTCTAAGTTCAATAAGCCAGGTTTGACATATGCTAGCATTCTGTACAAACACTGTCCAGTGGTCGGCCCTGCACTCTAACCCTGCTATTATGACTGCTGTGTGTGTGTGTGTGTGTGTGTGTGTATGTTCCTGTTACACACAGAGCAAAAGCAAGAGGCAAGAGGAAGAAAAACAGAACGAGAGATGGCAACTAAGAAAAATACAGCAAAACCAGTCAAGAGAGGATCGCGTGATTGGGTGTGCAGCCCAGACCTAAAAATGTTCAAATGTTCTTCAACAACAGCTGAATATGTTTGTGAGGCTAAGGTTGGGATAGGGTGACAATCAGTAAAAGTCTGAGTATGTAGGGGTATATAAGCGTAAAACAAAATACATTTTAAAAAAAGGTGGCCCAGCCCAAGACCAGCAGGTGGCCCCATTCATCAACAGGGTTATCACAGGTAGAGAGGCAAAGACTACCACACCTGAGGCGAGCTACTGAGCTAAGTCGAGGTTGGGCACAATACCCCGGCTTTGTTTTGTCTGGCCAACCTGCATCGTGGGTGAAGTCCACACCAGACGGATCCAGTCGATCCAGACGGGATTAGTAAAAAAAAAACAAACCTGACCTTCACGGATGCTTTTGAAACCAGATGTAAAGAAAATGATCCGCTCTCATCCTCATACAGAGATCTCAGCCTAATTTGTTGTTATGGAAAAAGGGCCCGCGAACACGCCATTTTGATGTACTGTGTAATGAAATTCACAGAATGGAAAAGGCGAATTGGTTTAGTGGTCTGAGAAACCGGCGATGATGTTAATCCGTAGAATTACCTGTACTTTGCTGAACTGTGCTCTAATCTAATTGACCGAGCAAAGGCTATCAGATAAATACCCATCCTGTGCGCCCTCCACATCCTGTGAGTAAACGCTCGGCGTCTGCCTGCCATCCTACCTGCCCGCCTGACTGATATCCTGCCCGTCTGCCTCTCCATCCACCCACTCGACTAATTTACCACTGTCCTACCTGCCCACCTAACAGACTGTTTGTCAAACAAACCTCCCGCCTGCTAAATATACAGCCTCCTTCCACACATTACAGCCTGCCTGACTCTCCACTTGTCTCACTTACTGACTACCAGACATCAGCTCCGCTCTGTCTTAGTGGTGGTTCTCCCATAAAGAGCTGCAGAGTGTCAGCCCGCTTGCCTGCCAGCTTGCTGCTCCCATAAAGACGTAGGAATGAGGGACCAATCTCATTAGGGGGAGATTAGGCCAAATCTGTTTGCTGTCCCGATGCCACTGCTGCTGCCGCTGCTGCAGCTGTGGAGCTATGATGAGTGGTAATGCCACTGCCAGGGTATTGTACCAGCTAACATGCACACAAACACACCCACTTTCCACACAATCTAAGCTGTTATGAGATGCTAATCACCGCTGTCATTGGCTTGGAGTGGGAGAGTTAGCGGTGGCCTGACCAAAAGTGTGTGTGTGCTGCCTCTTTTTTTTTTTTTTACTGTATGGTCCAAGCCCACAAACAAGTCCCAAAGCACCCAGAAGAGATGAGTAACAGGCCGAAGACAGGACCCAAACAGCTCTAATGTTATGAGATGGAGAGAGAAAAAAGCAACAAGTGAGCGTAAGACAGGGCCGAGGAGGGATGGAGGGAGGGACTGAGGGAGAAAGGGAAACACGTGAGGAGGTTAAATGTAACAGAGGGTTTATTGTTTGTGGTTCTTTGGGGAGGGAACGGAGCGAGCGAAGGAGGGAAAGGCAGCGGAGCGAGGGGAGGAGACGGGGAGGAGGGAGACGGTGGGAACAGCACGTTGGCAGAGGGCAGAGCGTCAGGCAGACCTGCAGAACGAGGCCTCCCCACAGAACGAGCAGCGCTATAATCAGACTAATGCTGCTCAGGAGACGGCCAGCACACTGGAAATCAAACAGCTCTGACACCAGATTAAACACTGCTGTGAGGAGGTCGCCTCTCCACGCTCAGGTCACTCATAGACTACGCACAAAAACAGGCACGAGTATGTGTGTCAGGCATTGACATTTGGCCCCGAATAACCATTATTCTTAGTGACTTTCAGTTGTTTGACATGCTTATAAGTTATAAGTTATAAGTTTGCTTATAAGCGGAGACATAGATGAGATCAACAACACAGTATGGAGCAAGACCCAGGATGTAATTAGCTTAAGTTTGCACAAAGACTGGAAACAGGAGGAACCAGCTAACCCTGCTCTGTCCAAATAAAAAAAAAGCCCATTAACATGTGTATGTTAACTTAAAGCTCACTAATGAAGATATATATTTCATACACACACAACCATAAATGTAAAAAAAAGGACAAGCTGTGGTTACGTTGAGACATAGTTACGCCACATAACTCCCTATGAGGCCGCAGCTTGTCATTTTTACATACAGAAATGTCCTGGAGCAACACGATGGCCCTGAATCAGGGCTGGACCCCTCTGCCAATAACTAATTAGGTTCAGACTCTGTGTCAAGCATCTTACTCTGCTGCGACGCAAGGACCGATGTGCACGGCGTACACGGAAAGCGACGCACACACGCGCGCGAGCACACGCACACGCTTCCCCGTCAGCAGCAGGAAGACGACCAGCAGATAATGATCTGTGTAGGGGCCGAGTGGTCTCTCCGTCTCTCTTTCTAACTCTTGCACTTGCTCGTTCTCTCTCTCTGCCTTTGACAGATTTTAAGTAAATACCAGCAAACAAGCAATTATTTCTGGCAGTCTGGGCCCCTTCTCTCTTCCAAAAGACGTGGAGCAGAGGGAGAGGGGGTGGATGAAATCACCCTAACAGATGTGATTTAAATCAATATTACATTATATGTGCCTTTATTTATTTAAAAAAAAAGTAACACAGGGAATCAAACCAAAAAGGGCGCAGTGATGACTGCTGCCCTCCGCTTGACGGAATAATTGCTTTTAATACATCAGGGTTTTTCATATTTTAATTTCCTTTTACCCCCTGCTTGTCCTTCTTCTCTGTTCCTCCAGGTCTGAGCAATCCCCCGATGTTAAAATAATATCAGGGAAGAAAAAAAAAAAATCAGCCGAGCTGTCAAACGTAGAGTTTTAACACAAACCATCTGGTGGAACGATGGAGGTAAACAGGCGCAAACAGAACTGGGCTGGGAAGAAGAGGAGGGGTGGAAAGGGAGGCAGCTGAGGGAGGAGAAAAGAAGCAGAGATCTCGAGAGGAGAGATGGGGCGAGATAAGCCGAATGTTACGGAGGAGGAGTTGGAGTAATGGGGGCGAGAGCTGGTAGGAGGAAAAAAAAAAAGCAGAGGATTTAGATGCGAGAGAGGGGAAAGGTGGAGGATGAAGAGGAGGAGGCGGAGAGAGACGGATGATTGGGAGGAGAGGGGGGTGGAGAGGGTGACAAAAATGTAGTCTGGGAACAAATTAAGGTGTTGTAGTCGAGACTTGACAGAAGGAGAGGAGGAGTGGGGGCGTCAAACACTCTAGTGTGGTATCCATTCTAACAGAATACGGGACAATAGGAGGGCTTCATTCCAATATGCTATAAAAAATCATCGGAATTAAAAATGTTTGCTCGCAGGAATTGTTACATTTAATAAATTAAAATGTCCTCAATTAAACTTTGGCTTACAGCAGGCACCCGCATTTTCGCTGACTGACTAGTTTGGCAAAATTTCGGATTACGTTGACATTTTTCAGCACCCTCTGTCAGTGTTTTGAGACTTTTTCATTACTACAACGTCTGCACATGGCGAAGAATGGCGAGAGTTAGGGGAAACATCGGGGGTTATGAAAAATAAGCCTTGGTTAATAGGTACCATGTGGAGCTTTTGGCCACTGGTAGCGCTACAGAGCAACGTTTTCATCAGTGGGTTTGCATCGCGCACGCCCGCGAGGAAATGCACACTCCTGACCAATCCACTGTCATGCCAGCACTTTCTCAAAATTCCGCTCATTATTTACGGCAGTGATGCACAAAGAAAGGTAGCATTGTGCCAGCAAAGGCATTGAAAAATTGACAGCTAACTGGCAAACACGGATGCCAGCAAACAATGTAAAATTAAAAATATTTCAACTTTGAATGTAGCGTTTACAAACCGCAACCAACAAATCCTACTCAGTCTGCCTTTAAGGTATAGGTTAAAAGAGAACTGGTCTAGAAAATATATTTAGTTATGGCTACCCAAAAGTTATAGGTTTGTTTTTAAAACTGTTAAAACAGTCCGTAGCACGGGGGACGAATGTGCCGCGCACCCATCCATCACCCTTAGACACTGCAGACACAACTTCCTGCAGTGTCACTGGATATTGCTATTGCACGTCGGAGTGCACTGCAGAAACGTCCAATATAAACAATAGTCCTAGGGATGCTGAATTGACACGTCTGTCTTTGTGGAGTGATCCTAATGTGGTGAGAAACTTGTAGAAGGAAGTGTTAAGAGGAAAGGCTTTTTTAAATGATAGCGAGTATGAGCACATTAAAAGAAATAAAGGGATAATTTATGTGTGAGGACCTGTGGTTAGGATGGAGATAAGAAGGTGAAATGAGTTTAGAAAGACTTAATGAAACACATTTCAGTACTATGATATCTTACCTTTTGTTGAGACAGCAGCAAGGCAGCAGCAGAAACATGGAAAGAGAGAGAAAAAGACTGAAATTAGTATTATGGTTTCAGTAAACACTCATGTTTAATAGGTGTGAGAAATGAAAGTGGCAGGTAACATCGCTTTGTTAAATAACTAAACACTGACACCCCATTTATTTCCATGAAACTGACTCAAAGGTAAAATGCCCCTTTAACCACTCTTTTATCACTTGTGAAAAACAAGATGTGATTTCACAGCCTTACAGTGCAAATATACTGTGTTTGACTGCTCTGAAGATTGAAACAAGTGCTGGTATAGATAAATTTGAAGGAATGCAATCGTTCCTAGCAGCAGATAATGCAACATGTGACTCCATGAGCTCCTGTGGTGTGAGGAAGCGTGACAAAATACCATGCAACATGCAACAGTTTGATTAGGTTATGCTTCTTGGATACAGGCAAAATGTGGTGTGAAGCCACAGCATGAAGACGCCCATCAGGTGGAAGTAGAACCGAGTGGTGGAAGCTAGCCAAGCTAATGAAGGGACTGTGGGGGTGGCAGGGTGGACCTGACAGTACCACCGCTTTGCTCCAGACTTCATTCTCTCTACATCTACTGGATGAATTGCCATGATGATTTCAACAGACATTTATGGTCCCCCGAGGATGAACCCTAACGACTGTAGTGATCCCCGAAGACAAAGGTGTTGATCATTATTAATCTTACTAAACATCAGCATGTCATTGTGAGCATGCTTGTGTTAGCCTTTAGCTCAAAGCCCCGCTGTGCCTGAGAACAGCCTCACACAGAGACGGGAGACTTTTTTACATGAGGAAAAATGACAGCAGTTAATAGATGTTGAGAGTGGTGATTTTATCTGTGTTTGTACTTTCAATAGACTGGAAACAAGATGTTTCCTTCATATGCACCCATATCCAGCAGCCTCATAACAACGGATGAAATAAGTGAGGAAATGAAGAGATCTCTGTTTTCCACAGGTACAGAGCCTCAGAGCAGTCACCGCCCGGCAGCACGCTCCTTCATGAGGTCGATGACTCCACCCCTCCCCTTTCTCTGTATATTCCTCCATGTGGTGGCATGGCCCCTGTCAGGTGACACAGGAGCTGATGAAGCCTGACAGAAGGTCAGCGACCTCACTTCCTCGTCTAATTGGTCCTGGGTGATAAACCGGCCCCCTGGGACCCGGGGAGATGTGGGCTTGGTGAAGAAGGGAGGAGCTAGGAGTTGTGGAGTGGGGTGAGTAACGGGGGTCCAGCGAGGCCTCTTCTAACTCAAGCATTTGGTAATGCGCTAATTAATTTTAAGAGTTCGACATCCCCCCCCCCACTGGCCCTCACCAGAAACAGATGTTAAGCTGAGAGGGAGGGGAAAGGGGTGGTGGTGGGTGATATGGGGAACACTGCCGAATGAAACTCAGATACAGATCTCCAGAAGAGGAGAGGAAAAGAGAGTAGAGGCTGACAGAACAACAGAGAGGGAGACCGTTCCAAAGGATCTGAGTCACTTTGCCGCCGCAACCCCCCCGCCCCCCTTCCCATCCTCTCTGACAGGTGAAGCGGATGACAGTGCAATTTCACACCTCGCTGAGCGAACGACAGATTCTTCTGTGTTAGCGAGGAGGAGAACAACACATCCTCCCGAGGAGCCGCACACGTGCCCACACACACACACACGGAAATGAAATGCAATAGAATGTATTCTGTTAACACTTGTGGGTTACACCCTGAGAAAAAACACAATGGCCTATTCATCAGATATGTGTGTGCAGACAATGACGTGTGTCTTTGAAACGGAGAAGGAGGGGGGGGGTTCAAGAGGCATTGTAACTTAATAAAGATGGAGCGAGGATGATATTGTGTTTGTGTGTGTGTGGCGGGGGGAGGGGGGAGGGGGGGTTACTGGGACAGTCAACATACAACACTGAAATGTTAAATTGTCAGCAGTGAGCGCAGGATAACAGGAGCAAGAGCTTTTTTCTTTTTTTTGCCTAATGTGTCAGGGGGATCTGGAAGTGATCTGTGGCCCTGACATGGAAACAGGAGTGTGTGTGTGTGTGTGTGTGTGTGTGTATGTGTGTGTGTGTGTGGGTGTTTAAGAGGGTAAGAGGGAGGCGGGGAGGTCCAGGGAGGCCCAGTTGTTGTAACCTCTGACCTTTCGGCACGCTCCGGGGGCCTCCCAGAAGCCACTTCAAATGCACCCTGCATGGGAGCCCCTCGTGCCACAGAAAGAACGAGGGGGGGGGGCGAGTCTCAGCTGTCATCGCTGTCACAGAGACGCATGTACACTGAAAACCTACTCACAAAACAAGTGCACGATTTGTTTCTGCCCCTGTTTCAATGATTGTGTTAACCACGAATCCACAGCCTCCCGTCACTTTTAGTCCCTGTGGACAAGTTGCTGTTCCACACATACACACATATTTGTCAGCACTTTTATCTTTCCAACTCCCAGTTTTCACCTTTTATTTCTCCTTAAGTAGCTTTAGCTTTGGAAAAAACACTCATTTTCCTCACTGCATGGGTTTGTTCCAACTCTTCATTAAAACTGTATGTATGTTTACACCAATTTACAGAAATGCAGATTTAATACATTGACAACACAATCACACTAAGAAAAATCTATACTAGATGTCTTACCATCATTTCATTCAAATTTCCCCAGCATTCAACAAAAAGTCAGCACACTGGTCTCTGCTCCAATATTGTATTGTATTGGCTGATGCTGTGCAATGTTTCCATCACTCAGGCACAAAACAGCACTAGCAAACAAAATTTAAAATAAATTAAGTAATATTAAAAAAGAAATGGGGGAAAATATAATATAATAAAAAAAATCTATAATAAATCTTTGTTGGTCCTGTTCAGTGCCTTATGACCTGCCCTCTTTTTCCCACAATCAGCACCTGTCCTGATCTCAAAGACTTAAATAAAGTTGTATGACTCTGGAGACGAAGTCTGGCTGCGCGGCAGGAGTTTGTTATGACTGGCCCGCTGGCAGGTCAGAGGGGCTTAAGAGGTTAATTCCTCTCCTGCCATGCACTTAGCCTAAGGTCATAGCCTAATCACTGTTTTCTTTCTTTCACTCCCCCCCAAAACCCCAAACCTCAGGCCAGCTCCCCTCTCCTCCTCGCTGCAGAACATTGGTTCATCAGACAACAAACTCTATCTGGCTGTCTTCCTCCTCTCCCTCTCCTTTAGTGTGTGTGGTCTGATTAGTCAGGGCCCTGTGGTTTCAGCTCTGACCCAGGGAGTATGCGGTGCAGTGGGTGAGTGGGTGGGGAGGCAGTGGGATGGGGGTGATGTGCCAGCATGAGGAAATGCGATATTATCCGTGAGCTGTCGGCCTCCAGTGAGAAAGCAGAGCCAGAGTTTCGTTGTCATGCCAACCCCGTCCTACCCCAGTTGATCCCTCAATTCTTCTCATAGCCCCGCGGCTATTTCTGACCGATGTGAAAACCACCTGACAGTTGACGAGAATCCATCATCAATCTTCCTGACTGACGTGGGAGTGCATCCACGCCTTCGCACGCAGCCTGTGCGAACGTATGCGTCCACGCGTGGCCGGCGTCGCACGCGCTGTATCGATCCACGACACACGAGGGAATTCCCTTCCGACTTTAGCCTCCTACAGCAGCAGCGCACACTTCCAACAGACCGAGGGCGGACTGCTCATTTACTTTGGCTGTGTCAGCAGGCAGCAGCCACCTTGGCCAGACCGACTCTTCCTGGGTCTCTCCTGGCCCAGAGAACAGTAACAAAGCAGTAACAGCTACAGAGAGACACGCTTGGAAGATATGAAGGGAAAGGAAAAGCACTACGTTCAATACATTTCAGAGGTAAATATATGACAAGGCTAAAAACCTATATGACATTTATAATATAGATAAAATATGGAACACTGTTACAGACTAAGCTACCCAGTAATGTATGAAATAACATTAGTAACAAAAACTCACTCTACCTCCACCAGCTGCAACACTAAAACGATGAAGTTAATGTATCACTTATAAAAATCCAGTTATGTGATATATAATAGTATATAAAAATAGTAAAATAATATCAACATTGACAGGAGTAGCACAATTGCTTATAATACTTTAGTACAAATTTGAATACCAACTGAAATGCATTTTAATGTAACTGTAATCGAGTCCATACATTTACTTGGCCATTACTTGTTACATTTCAGGTGAACATTTGACATAAAAATAGCATGATTTAAGAAAAACAGAGGCCATGCCAGCCACGTACTAAAGGCCATAGCTGCTCTGCTCAATTTGTAAAGCACCAGTTCTCCGGCCAAAGAGTAAAAACACATGATCCAGATCATTGCTTCAGGCTGACTGATGCGAGAACTGAGCCAGAAAAGCTAAAAAGATGGAAGGGGTGAGAGTTGTTCTGACAATATACGACTGTAATCATGCTATGATGCGGAGGGTCTGAGGCAGAAATGCAATAAACATGCTGAAAGTTTGGAAGCAGACACACACACACACACGGAGCACAGGGGGTGATAGTGTGGTCAGTCAGAGGGGGGATGGTGGGAGGAAAGATTTTAGTCGCTTAGTCCTTAATTTCCTGTGAAGGCACGCTAAAGAAATGTGCTGCAAATGTTTCGCAAACAACTGCCGGCCATATTGGTGATCACAACTGGCAACATTCCCCAACTGGCCTGATTTGGGCCCCCGACACTCAACAGATTGAGCTGTGCGAGTCTCTGTGTGCTCACCATCGCACATGTTCCGACTGTCATACCAGTCATCTGCTCGGAGCTCTCCGCGTACACTGGGCACACACGCGTACACACACAGAGTGAAATATTGACACAAGCTGCTGGAAGCCTGCTTATTTTGTGCAGCAAAATGCAGGAAAGGCCTCGTCTTTCAATCATCCAAATCTTGGCCTGCCCGGTTCTGTTTTGGTTAATGTCTTGCTGCTTTTGAGGGCCCGAAATGCAGAACACATGCTGAACGTGTGCACTCATGATAATGCAAGGCGGTCTGGACCGAGGCGTAGCTTGTTGCTGCGCATGCATTAAGCCCGTCTGGCCCGGGGATGCTGGTGCGGGCCCTGGGAGACTTAGAGGAAGCAGGTCTTCAGCTACGACCCCCAGATTATCAGTTTCTCTATGAATACGGGCCCTGGAGAATATCCCGGCGACCTATAATGACAGACACCATGAATTCTGGAGTCAATGAGCCTAACAAATGTTAACAATGCAGCCCCTCTCGCCGTCGCCCCCTTTTCAGCCCCCAACCGCCGGGACCATTGTAGCAATTAGTATAATGAATGTGGTTTTGCTGGTAGGTAATCACATACTGTATGGCTCAGCCCCCTCTCCCCACATACAGGCGCTCGGCTATGAATGCTTTGGTTTCATTACAGTCCTCCCCTCCAAAAAAAAAAAAAAAAAAAAATCCACTCACTCCCACTTGCTCTCCCCTCTCTCTTTCTCTTCCTCGTGAGCTCGCCTCCTAACTCCTACACCCTTCCTTTCCGCTCCGTTCAAATCTAAACAAAAGACACATCTGGTCTGTCTCTTACCCCCTTTTCTCCCCTCTCGCTTTCTTTCTCTTTAACTCCCTCCTTGTTTCTACGCCGAGCCTTTTTCAACTGTTTCTATCAGCATAAGAGCAGCACTTTGTTGGTGGGAAGAGCCGGGTGAAGGAGCTTTGTTAGAGGGTCAACCACTCGACTTAAGACTGACGCCGGAGCCCAGCTCGCTGTGAAAGACGACCACTGTATCCCACAACCTCATGTATACAAACTCCTGACCACCTGTATATTAATGTGCCTTTGAAGAGTTCTCAAAACCGTTTATGTATCCGTCATCAGTAAACTACACGCTTGTTTTTTTTTTTTGTCTGACGTACCACCACAGCCTGTCAGTTGAAGTACCACTTCATCGACACATCATTTTCCAGATGTGTTCATGTGAATGGACTTTAAACTGGATGTCATTTTATAAAAGTGAACATTGTTAAAAGTTTTTTTTCATGTCAAACAACTGAACTGTTTATCTTTAGGTTGATTTGGTCACAACTAATTCATTGGAGCATTTTGAGCATTTATCCATTGCTTATATCCATTACAGTTCACCAATTATGTGAGCACGTTAATCGCTGCTATTTTGAAATATACCTGACATTTATCCAAAATAATTAGCTGTATGTTGACAGACTTCTCTGCTCACGTGTTACCTACTTCTTCTTCACACACATTTAATTGCATCACATAGAGTTCAGGTGTTACAGCCGACTAAATTTGTGGATATATTGTCTTTATAAATGACGATTAATCATTGCTATCTGCCAGGTGAAGCAAACGTGGGACTTCAACACTGGCTACATCTGTTTTAGCTGTGTCACAAGCAGAACTGGGAACATGTCGCTGCTCAAATTTAGAAGTATTGATTATGCTCTCAAAAGATAACCTCCATCGTCTGCTGCGCCTGGTCGGAGCCCTCGGGGAGTCTCCGGTCTCCACCAAGCCCACTGACACCATCTCACACACACACACACACACACTCACTCACAAATGGAACTGGGAGTGTGCAGAGGAAGTTTAAAAAAACAAATAGCAGAAGAAAAAAAAAGGCTTTGACGTCCGTGTGTGGGTGACTGCTGTTTGTCCACAGATGCGCAGGAACATTAACATTTTTACGTCTGTGAGACTGAATATTAGTCTCACTTCAGGGTTCAATTATCAAACTGTCTATCTTTCCTTCACGACAGGGTCACATGGGTCAGCATGACTCACACACTGCCTCACTTCTGCTCCATGAGCTGTCAAACTATGGCGGACAACTTCACATCTGGACCCAAGCTGCTATTGTCAAACAGCAATCTGCCTTTTTTTCTTCATCTCTCATTTTCTTTCTTTCTTTTTTTTTTTTTTTGGTTTTACCCCTTTTCTTACTTTTCTAAACCTTATATCTCTCTTTTTCTCACTCTCTCCCCGGCCCCGCTCCTCTCGATTTCTCCCTCCCTCGGTTTTATATGGAAAAACATTCCTGGTGTTCTACTCGGCTCCAGTGAAACCTGGTGCTTATTTTCAGTGCCCTAAATTGATAGCAAATGTGAGGACAGATCCCTCCTCTCGTTCACTCTTCCCTCCCTCCATTCCTCCACCGCCCCCCCTCACCCTTCCCCACCTCCTCCCTTTCTGGCATTAAACAGTGAGGATACGTGGAACATTTTCGTGACCATATTGAACCCTGGGGTTTTATGTTTTTGAAGGTGTTCCCCTTTATATTCTGCTGCATGTGTTTTTGTTGAATTTCTGGGGAGAGAAAGTCTACAGCCTGAGAGTCTCCTTGAGAGCAGGACTGAGTCATAGACTTTTTGTTTTTCAATAAGCCCCCCACTGCACCGTGGAAACCAAACCTGGTTAGCCTCAGCTGTCTTTACCCATAATTCAACAATCCCTGTGTGTTTGTTTTCTCTTTTTGCCTCCCTCTTTCCCCCCCACCCCCCTTTCGCTCTCTTTCTCTGACTCTGTAAGTGAAACCCTAACTGCTCCCTTCATTTTGATGCAGCCAACTGAGTTCTGCTGGACCAAAATGCCCTCTATTGTTATGGATGTGTGCCGGGGAGAGAAACTGAGCCTGGCTGATCGTCCCTCTCTGGACGAAGCTTATAATGGTTTTGATTAGAAAATGGGGGAAGAAAACCCAGTCAGCTCCTTGTGAAGTCTGGTTTCGCTTCAGAATGTAAACCTCTGAATTTTGTGGGCGAAGGCGAAGGTGTAACTTCTGTAACTCCCATGAAACCATCCAGTAAACTACACATGAAAAATGTTACAGTGCATTTATATTTTGTTTTTTTCCCTTCTTTTATTTAGCCATATATGCAGACGACCAGCCACGTGGGAGACAGTGTGGCACCCAGGTCAGCTGATGTTTTCAATAGTTACCAGTTGTGATGAATCATCCGCTCATCAGCCAATTGCGTGGCTGCACTAATTCATGTCCCATTTATTACGGCAGAACTATTGATGCTGCAGCTTGTCATCAGTTTGCAATTACCAGCCAGCACAGCAACTTGAGGAGCGAACTTACTTCACTCTAAGCTGTTTTCACCTCCGTTCCAGCTCTCTCTAATTACAAAATATGCAACTTGATGAATTAATGTGCTGGTATTTCATATATTAAAACTGCAATAACTATAATACATTCGTTGTTACATCAACGCTATAATTAATTTGCATGTCCAGTCATCTGATGAATGCAATGACATTATTTACTCAGTTTTAGCTCTGTTTTTGGTCTCCACTGACTCCTAATGGAAATATTTGATACTTTAGCTTCTAAATGCTCCACTATGCTGCCCAGCTTTGCGCCAAATGTGTGTGTCTGTCATTTGGAGCTGAGTAGTTGGTGTGAGGTGGGATTTCAGAGCCTTTTTGTTGCCAGTTGTGGCTGATAATGATGCAGTGAGGGCAGTCAGAGTGAACCAAAACAGTAGTTGTGGGCTGTAAAACCAAAACAATGAGCCAAAAGATACTAAAAGTTTCTATAGATCTGGGGGAAAAAGCAGTCGGGTAATAACTGTCTGTCGCCTCATCATCACAAATGATCCTTTAACTGAACATGCAGGTAGTAATGTCATCCTTTGTTAAGATAAAAACAGTGATTATAGCAGCTTTAAATGTTTGAGCTAACAGTAGGCTGTTCCCAAAATGCTTAATTAATTTTGAAAATTTTCCATCTCCTGGTGGAGAATGAAATTGTTGCAGTCTTTGGTTGCTCCTGGGCCTATAAGAGGAGGGTGGTAGGCTAGCTGTTGGTCGTTGAGCTCTGCACGGATGGAGAGCCAGGCCTGTCTGTTTGCATTGGCCAACTTTCAGCATTCCACATGTCTTTGTGATTTTCAGCTCCCTGACCTCAGGAGACCCTCCACGCTACTGTAAGTTATACTCACACCAGGAGAACAGATGGATCAGGAAGGAACGCTGAAATCCTATTGGTGCTTGGCTGGTTCCTAAAGGCACATGTAATGAAAAATACAGGCCACACTGCAGCTGCCACAGCAAATCAACTTTAACTCTGAAATACGAGATGGTGATTCAAGTAATTTTTCCAAAATGATGATCATTGGCATTCTTTTTTTTAATTTTTTTTATTTGAGGTACAGGAAATTTCGGTATTATAAATAAGCCCATCAGTTATTAGGTTATTTCAGAAAATATGGATGGCTTAGGTACAGCTACTGAGAAACCAGTCATTCAGTCCTACAGCCCGTGCTCAGCTAGGTAAGAAATGAGGGCGAGTGCAGCTCAAAATAAGGTGAACGGTTGCAGTTATCAGTGCCTTCACGGTGGAGATGAGACGATGGAAGCTCTGTATTGAAATTCCCCACTGCTGCTCCAAGTGGGACACAAAGTCAGGGGCAGTGGGCTACTGTGTGTCACTGAGCCGCCAGTGACCCGTGTGGGCTGTATCTTTTGCTCTAATGCATTGTTAGCAAAGCCAGTCATGGGGCTTCCAAAGAAAATGAAATTAGGCGCTAACAAAGTTAGAGGTGCTAATTACAGACTCATGCTAACTGTCTGATCAGGGGAAGGGAAAGAGTCCAATTCCATCTCACTCCAACCACGCCCATATCTGGACATCCTGTACATATAATATACACTGTGTCTACAGTAAATATATCAGTATCAAAAGCAAAAAGACAGCCTGCACAGTGCTTGAGCAGTTCACTGACTTTACAAACTGATTCAGTCGGTCTGTTGGCATAACAGAGTCAGTGTCACCTTGCCCCACTGCTCCATATCCTACACCTTGATCGACCTAACAGGCTGTTCAGCAACACGACGGAGAACAGCGAAGTCAGGTTGCGCGCGCGATAAGCAGAGTTTAAGGTGAGCAGCAAGGGGACAGAGATAAAGAGAGAATGTGGCAAGTTAAAGAAATTAAGAGACGGTGCATGCACAAGATTAGGAGGAGGTGCGGAGGTGATTAGGGTGAGACAGGGGAGGGAGGATGGTGTTCGTAGCCAAATTAAGGAACAAGTAGTGCCTTGGGGCTGATCTAAACAGGATTTACCTGTTGCTGTCCCGAGGTGACTCGCTTCACTCATCTACCAACACTGCCGCGGGGCCTAAACTCCCAAAGACCTCGTTAATTAAGGTGCAGATATGCAAAACACTCTGCGTGTGCGTCTGTGTGTGCATACAGTACACCTCCATCTTCCACATAACTCCCTCCATTTGGGTTTTTTTTTATTGAATTAACTGACACTGGCACCTTAAATCAGCCTCTCATAAACTCCCATAAACACAAAGTTAATTTTTTAAACATTCTCAAATGTATATGTTAGAGAGCTGCTCTAACAGAGAGGCTATTCACCCGGTCCGGTTTATTCAGAATCACTCAGTAGAATAATAAATTACGCCTTATGATAAACAAATCATAATGTCATAAATCCTCAAAGCAAAACAGCAGGGTGGCAGGTGGAGAGGTGGAGGAGCAGAGGCAAACCGGGTGGAATGTTCTGCAAACGTCAGGCCCGCCTCTGGGTGAGCTGCTCTTTTTGAGTTTACATGTTACGACACAGGCCTCGACATATAAACATACGGAGTGCACACACTCATCAGCGGGTCGTGGCTGGATGTCACCCTGCAGTTACCAACCCCATTATTCGAAAACCCAAAAACAATAACTGTCAGCCACAATCGACGACGCCGGGAGCAGCGCCTGGACCGGCTCCATCTCCCAGTTCATACCTCTGCAAGCGGAGACCAAACTGTCTACTGAACCCCCCCCCACCCGGCCCTCCACCCCCACCTCCCTCACCAGAAAACACTCCTATATCCGCCCTTTGCCTTGGGGATGTGTGTCAAGATGGTTTACACACTAAAAACAAACAGGCGTCCCATTGCAACAGCAAGAGAAATGGATGTGGGTTTGGACGAGGTGGGAGACGGAGGGAGGAATGGAAAGAGTTGTGGGGGGGGGTAGAGGCAGGATCAGGGTGCACATGACGGAGAGAGAGAGAGAAAGAGAAGGAGGGCGGCAGAGGAGGAGGGAGGGAGAGGAGCAGCACAGCGTACGAGAGTGAAAGTTGTCATAAAACGACAATAATAAGAGGCCTCAGTGCCACCCAGTGACCACATCAAGGCCTCAGTAATGACAGGCTATGCAGAACACATGTCCGCCTCAGTGTGGGAGTGTGTGTGTGTTTGTGCGTGGCGCGTGTGTGCCCTTCTGTCAGTGCTAAAAAATGGCTTAGTTAACCAAGTAATATTACTCCCAGCGTGGACGCATGCACAGTACATCATGCATACCGCAAAGCAACACTCGACAGGCACACAGTGTACACACGCGGCCTCTAATTTAGTCTATACTACGCTCTCCACTCACTCAGGCACTGCATCTGTGCATGTGCACTTTAATGTTTGCAGCGCTAATTTAAAGTCCTGTAACTTATACTGTGTGTCTAACACAGCGGTTTCCAAACTTTTATGTGTGTGACCCCTTACAGTGAAACAACATCTATTTCTGATCTCTGTCAACAGGTTATGGTGTCAGTATGAGATTTTTACCTGAAGATAAAATTAGCATTACGTGTTTAACATAATTTTGGCACAATAGACATAATTTTGTGTAGCAAAAATGCTTTTTTCCTCTTGATTTTCTAATCGAATCAACTAATGTTCCTCTCAAAACCTATTGGTACTCCTCTGAGTGCCCTGATCTCCAGGTTGGGAAACACCTGTCTCAGATTTAATCACAAAAAAAGCCAGTTATAGTGCTGATATACTTGTTTTCAAATATAAGTTAGCATCAGTGTGATGGCTACCCAGCATGCTTTGTGCATCTTCAGAAGCTAACACGACTCTTCTGCAAATGTTATTAATTTAATGAGCAGTGGGGGGAAAATATCCTGATGTGGAGATCTTAATGATGATGCAAACTGTTTGCATACACATGTTCTTTTTCTTTAACTACCATAAAGTTCTCTAATACTCCACATGCACACATTGGACACAAGTACCAGCAGGTTTGTGAATAATGCCACTTGTGTCAGTGCCATTACGTGTAAACTGTGGTGAAAAGCTCAAGGATATGACGAGCCATCACTGCGCCACATTCGTTAAAGCTCAGGCCCGGGCAGGTCCAGTCCAGAGAGCGGTTCAGTCCAGCCTCGGTTCAGGTTCAGACCTGTGACCGTGCATCCTGATTCAGAGCCAAGAGCAGAGCAGTGAGACCTCTTTCACAGCAGCAAAGTGACTAAATATCTACCTAAAGTTTGCCAACATTTACTACTTGTCATTCCAGAACGACAGCAAAACACCAGAGTGGACTGAAATGATTACATATTTATGGATCCAACTTTTTACTTGTAATAAAGATCCATAAGGAAAACACACCCTATTTACTAAACAGTGCACTGTATTTACTGTCCTCCTTTATACTGAAGTGTCTGAATAGACAGTAGTAAACTATTAATTGTCTGTTAGACAGGCTGTAGGGACTGAGTGAAGGAGGGAGAGATTTCACACACAGGCACATTCTCACTTTAATGCTGAACTGCAGTCAGGGCAGGTGTTTTCCATCAACTCTCAAAGGGCAACACGAGCTCTGACACAAGAAGTTCGAGCTCCACAACAGTTTTTTTATTTTGTGCTGTGCAGGTTGAGTTTTTCCTGTCCTTGTCCTCACATCAGATGTCACAGACCTGCAGCTAGGATGCCTGTAGGGGGCAAATGGTTCGTCTATACACGAGGGGAAAATGAAACAGGACAGCTTTAAACATTAAGGAAGCCAAGGAACAGTTGAAACTTATTCCAAGGAAAACTCGAGCGCGTCCAAAATAAAATCAGCAAAGGTTTCACCCTCAAAGTGTGATAAACAGCGTGAGTAGGACACGGCTGTTTACCAGAGCAGACCTGGACAAAGAAAGCCAGACAGGCAGCGGCGCAGCGACGGAGGGACCTGAGCCCAGGAGAGAAAATCCTGTTCTTTTTCACAAACACCTTGTAGGAAAAAAAAAAAAAAAAACGACCACAAAAGAGTCTCTGTGCTCGAGGCTATTTCAGTTAAGAGTTCTAGCCAGGACAGATCCACTGAGAGCACAAGTGAGATGGAAAGAGAGAAAGAGAAAAAGGAGCTTTATTTGGTTAACAACTTCCACGAATCGGTACGGAGGAAGAATGTGTGTAATTTGGCTCTGTTTGTTTTGCATTAGGGTATAAAATATGTCGGGATTACTTCATCACACATCTAAAACACAGTGAAAAAGAGATGGGTGAGAGTCTAGAAGGGGAGGAACACGTTTTTTTGCAAGTTGGGTTTTGGGTAACGTATTAAATGTGTCTCGCAGGGACGGCGGCTTCAGCAAAGCACGGTGAAAAAAAGTGAGCCGAGGAAGACGTAGAGCAGCGGCCCTTTTTTGTAACCCCCACCACCGCCACCACCATGTTGAACTGCGCCAATATGAACATTTATTTCATCCTTTTATTCATTATTTCAGCTATTTTGCCAGTTTTTGCTAACTTCTCTGCTCACTTGGTAATTCGTGCACTCTCAGCACATCGTACTGCTGCACAGCGTTTCCAAGTTCCCAACTGTCCCACGTAATCAGGCAGCGGTAGAAGTACCTGTCGCAGAACTGCAGGTTGGACGTTCGTAGTAGATTCGGGGACGATTTTACGCACGCCGGCCCTGGAGTTCACTAAAAGACGGTGAAACAGGAGCGCTGTGTGTAAGCCATCTTTAGTTTACTGGGATAATCATGGCTCTTATCATAAGGATTTCCCTGTCTAGCTGCCAGGGTTGTGTAGTTTGAATCCGTGCCCAAAGACAAAATCTTTCAGTCGATCAGAGGAGAGAAAAAAAAATTCTAAGCATGTATCAAAAACAGAAGACTTGGCCTTGGAGTAATCACATTAGCCCGTGTGTTTAGGTCCTGGTGGAGGGGAACCACCCTGGATGGAGGTAGTGGGGATAATGGGAGCATTCCTGATGCCTTTCAGTGTGAATAGGATCTCGTTAGGGTCTGTTTTACAGCCAGGACCAGAAGGGAAAGTAAACTCAGATGAAAAGAACAGAAACAACAATAAAAGAGCAGGCAAAAAGAAGAAAAAAAAGAGAAAAAAGCAGGGATCGGAGATGCTCTCAGGGCCAAAACCGCAGATAAAAATCTAACCACAGAATGAAGGCCAGATTGCTCTAATTCACTGTCATCTCAAGTATTTTTTTTTCCTGCGTGGAGCGAGTGAGTGGGACAGAGAGTGTGTGGCAGAAACAGCCCCCCCCATCCTCCCTCCTTCACTCCTCACCCGCCCACACCCAGTCCTCTCCTCCATTCAGATTTACTGCCCTTAAATTGTTTGCCCTCTGCTTTTTAATGGCCATCTCTAGATCATCAGCTCTTAAAATAAACACAGAGGCTTGGATTACCTTCCCTATCGCCGTTCCGCCGAAGCAGAACGCACTCTGAGGGGACTGCGCCTCCCCTCTTTCCTGCCTTTACGTTAATTCTCTCGGTGTGCGCGCCCCTGTGTGTTTGGGTTGCTGGAGGAGAGCCTCACATTAAGGCTGAGCAGCAGAAGAATGGAAACTCAAGTAGGGCTCAGAGGCAGGGTGGTCCGCGTCTAATAATACACCAATCAAATGTTACCGCACAAAGGGCAAATAACAGAGTAGACAGCTCCATCGCCGCTGCTGCTAGAGAGAGACAGTGAAAATACCTTCTAATAAGTGTAATTGCACTGACATTTCAAGAATAAAGATCATATGGTTTTATAACTTTCTACTTGTGCCGGGACAGATTGCATCCAGTCATGGACCAGCGAGGGGGGCCCAGTTGGGGTCTGGTTTACCTACTCTGAGGCCTGCGCACCCCGCAGTCTAATCCCAAATCCCACAGCTACCACAGGGCAGCTGGGTCATATCAGTGCATGTACATTAGTTTCTTTTTTATTGCAAATGTGCTCGTTTCTGTCCGTTTGTAAGGCCCACACACGGGCATCAGGTGTGAAGGGGTGGGGGCTGGGCGATGGGGGGGTTCAGGTGCTGGGTGAGTCCAGAGAGGACACTCACACGCTCTGCTGCAGACGGCGTTTGTTGTTGCTCGGCCTGCTTCTGCGGCGCACATGAGCATATGCGTGGAAGCGCGCGTTCACTCTCGGAGAGGACGTACACAAACAGCAAGTTAAAAACATACTTCACACACTTCACTCCTGTGGACTTAAAGAGTGCCACTGGGGATGCAGGCTTAATCTTTTAAGAGGAAAAGCAGATTGCGTTTGAAAAATGAACAGGGGAGGATGCACACTTGTGCTTATGAATGACATCAGGTCAGTCAGCCTGTTGTATTAAAAGGTTAATACTGAGTGTGCGTGCTGTGCTCTCTGTTTGGCCTCTACAATAGGCTCTGACACCTTTAAGATACCGCTATCCCATTCCTTTACAGGGAACAATCAGAGGCCACAGGTGGATGCAGGAGTGGAGCAGGGTCAGGTGATAAAAGAGAAAAACAGTGAATCAGTGCAGCGGCTGAAACAGACCTCTGAAAATGACTCAATTCAGCCATCACTCCCTTATTTTATCGCTCCATTTAACCCTGATGTTCTGTCAGAAACTCTTCAGATCATTTTTAAAGCCTCAAAACACACTTAACATTTTGTTGACCTTTGACATGAAAAAAAACTGTACACTTATTTGCATGTCACTGACTTTTTGGCAAACAAAATCAACGTGTGTGTGCGTTTGTGTGTGCGTGTGCATGTGTGTGTGTATACTTCATGCACATCAGTATAACATTAACGATTAACTAGTTCCATCCTAACAATGAGTTTGTAGCAAATAAAAAGTATTATGGCTTTGAGACTTTTCCACACACTGGGCCTTAATAAGGTGAGGAAAAGAAAGAAGAAAAAAACATTTTGCAAATATTTCATTATCGTCATGCATATGGTCATGTGGGACCCTAAATAATGAGGAAGTAAAGCTAATGTTAACAAAAAAAACAGGAGTTAAAGCCGTTTCCCTGCAGAGGAGTCTTTCACAGGCTCACCTGCTTTTTTAAATTACAAATCATATCCTAGCTGCGATCTCAAATGGTCCTTGGAGCTTCTTACAAGGATAAAACTCACACGTAAGCTCCCCGGACTGAACTAAGCCTAAGAAAACGTGTGAATAACATTAAGGGTAGAAACTGCTCTAAAATTACTGTTTGACATTTTCATATGTCTCACTTGGTCCACATCCAATGACAAGTGTTTTA
This sequence comes from Amniataba percoides, assembly GCA_037176925.1. Taxonomy (NCBI): domain Eukaryota; kingdom Metazoa; phylum Chordata; class Actinopteri; order Centrarchiformes; family Terapontidae; genus Amniataba; species Amniataba percoides. The sequence goes on along the minus strand of JBAJHX010000039.1, from coordinate 17,974,855 downwards.
TATATCCAGAAATGGTATATCATAACGCCAAGAAAATATAATATCCTTCTTTTTCTCAAGGGAATATAAATTATTCCTTTGAAGCTAAAATCCCGCTCTGACTGGAAAAAGCTTAATGTTGACAGTCGGCAGCTACCTGTGATGTTACGCACAGTCCCGCCCAACCGTACTGTGTAGGTATCTGCTTATCTATATGCATGAGTGCAGGGGAGGCCTCCATATAGTGAAAGCGATCTGAGTGGATTCCTCTGGCAGCGCTCTGTGCTCCGGTTGCCCACACAGAGGGCCGCAGTGCCACGGAAACGGCCCAGCACTGCATGGCCACTCACCGTGCCAACCAGGCCAGTCGCTGACACTCCTTGGACGTCACCCAGGAAAGGTACACTGAGTGAAAAAAAAATTGCGACGTGGCCATGGCAACTCTATTCATCTGCGTTTGTGGACAGCTATCCAATGCACAGATCGAGTGCGGCCATTTGCGCGCCGGAGCTTGATATCTTGGTGTTTTTGTTGTGAGGCTGTGAAGCTGACACACAACTTTTTGTCAGCATGGAAATATATTAAATGTAGAAAAACTAAACTGCAACATAGGACATGTGTTATTCAGATAAATAAATCCAAACAAACAATGCAATTTCATAAACTTCTTTCCCCCTAATCTCATCCATATTTTTATTGCTCACCAGGGAAGGAGGGGAAAAAAACGCTTGTTTTTCTATCTTTTTATGAAATTTATGCATCGGAGCTGCCAATAAGAATTCAAATGAGTCTGAAATTATAGACGAGAGAGTTGAGCACTGACAGTTGACGGGTATAATGAGAATGTTACCATCCAAAATTATGCCTGTGAAATGGAGCTGGCCGTCCATATGAAAAGCAAACAGACGGAGAAAGTGAGCGAACGTGTCAGGTGATTTCGGTGATTTTTCTGAGCAGGAGCCCAGAGCTGGACGGAGCCCTGCCCTGGAGAGAGTCCTCAGAGGGGAGTGGGGGTGTGGGGGTGAAGGAGGGAGACCTGAATGAAGAAGGATGAGCTATTGAATAGAAATATGACATCAGGATATGTGAAAGTATGTCGCTGCCATGCTGTGTGCAAAAAAAATCGTCCAAAAGCTGCCCTGATCACATAGGTTGACCTTACTGAACATAAAATCGAGGGCTCACATTTAAGACCTCACTGCAAATCATTTGATAGTTATTTTTTGTCAGATCTTCCTAATCCGAGTTGTGAACTTTTTTTGTGAAAAAAAACAAACACATAACACAGTCTCCTTTATTCTCTCTAACGGCTTGTTCAAAGTGTAAATCCCTCTCTTTATTTCTTTGTCCCCGTCTGAGCGGCGCACTTGCTGTTCAGCTGCTCGGAGACATGGCGAGTTTATTTATTTATCCATTTCCCATTAATTAGAACACTTGCGCCGGCAAACACGGGAGCGGCGGCATTAGCGCCTAGTTTACACCCGCTTTTCCCCTGACTGTCGACTCTCAGGATGCAGAAGTCACAGAAGGAAACGAGTGCTGCATTTTTTGTTGTTGTTTTTTTTTAAGTGACAGTAATGGAGAAAAGACACCCAGGTGCACTCGCAGACACACGAAAACACTTAAACACGCTCCGGCAGAATTTGTGAGCTAATCTGATTTAAAAGCTCAAGTATGAGAGAGCCAGAAAAAATAAATCTGCCACTGAATTAAGGGGAAGATAATGCAAATGTAAAGGATGGATAAAGATGGAGTGCACCTTACAGTCAGTAGCTGTATTCTATACTGTGCACAGCGCTGGGAACAGGACCCCCACCCCTGCGACCCCATATATTCACTCTGTTATTTCAGGGAACAAAAGCAGGGCTCTCGAGGCCATGGGTGGATCCATGAAAGGAAGAAAGGAGTCCTGCTCCTGGTCCTGGCTGAATAGGGGCCTTTCACACTTAGAGAGGCCTGTTTACTCTCCCTCAATAATGGCTCTAATTTTCTGATCATTATTGAGTAATTCCATCCACCCCCACACCCAGCGTTTAACGCTTTCTCCAATCACTCACGCCACCACCTTCGTGTCCATGAAGGGTCTCCGTCCCGAATGATGTGAAATGATGTGCTTCACTACCTGCAGCCTGACTCTGAAGACATCTGTAGCAAAAGTCAAAAATATGCAAAGGCAAAAAAAAAAAAAGAGATTCACATAAAAAGAGAATCATCCAGCATTGTGAATTTGCCAGTGTAATGTTTTTTTCCACATGTGGAATCGTTCTCTCCTCTGATTGGAGAGGAGCAGCGCTTTATCCTCCATTTTGTTTTGGACCTGACTCCACAGCAGCACCATCACACCGAGTAATAATATTCGCTCTGCTAAAAGCCGGCGGAAAATATTTCGGAGGGAGGAAAAAAACAAAAAAAATAAAAGAACACGCCTGGTAAGACGATAGCCATTTTATAGGACGTACCGACATCACTGCAAAATACGGCCTTAAGTTTACATGTTCTTTTTCTGGCAACCCGCTGCGAAAAAGCGAGCTCAGGAGTGGTGGCAGGGGCGTAAGGGGACGCGCAGAGGGGAAGACGTGTTAAGCGAAAACAAGGATATGGGGGGAAAAATGTTAAAATGAGGGAGAAAGAAAAGGATCAGAAGGAGAGAAGTTGGCAGAGACTGTGTCGGTTTGAAAAGCTGGCACCTTCTAAACAGAGCTGCAGCTTTGGGTGCCAAATGCTGCCAACCAGCCCCACTAGCCTGAATATCTGCCCTCCCTCTCTCTTTGTTTTCAGCATGGCATTTTGCATCATCTTTATTCTACGCTTTTCTTTTTACTTTATATCAGTGCTCAATATCATCGCAACAGCAGTGACTGACGTTTATTACCATTAAATGAGAGAATAAATAAGGCAGGGGAAAAATTAGAAAGGGAGATATTTATTCATCTATTCATTATTAGTGCTCATTTCAAGGATTTTATTTGGGATTTTTTTTTGTGTAAGAGGATTTTGTTTGCGTATAATTGCTAATTTTTTTAATTTGAGACGGTTTTAAATAAAAAAAAGCAAAATCCACACAGAGACGGGGGATCTGTGCTCGGCGGTGTCGCGGTGTTCCGGTCCCGTTTTCCGTATGGAAAGAGCTGTCCCAATTACAGGGCAGCCTCCCTGCGCTCTGCTCCACTGGACCGAGGGAACAAGGCGCGAGGCGGACTGATCAGAATCTGGCTGCTGGGAACCGACCCAGAAGAGACGCTCTCTTTTCCTCTCCTTTTTACTCGTCTGCTGTCTTCACCTCTCCTCTCCTCCTGCTCTTTGCCCCTCGGCTCGAGCGGCAGAGAAGCCAAGCCGCCCCTCCTGTGCGGGGATACGTATGTTTTTAGGGGACAGACAGATTTCAGGCCTGGCGCCCGTACAGAGACAGAGAGGACCGGTCATGCAAATTCGCACGCTGTAACGAGACAGTGTTAGAGAGCAAACACGGTACACAAAGAAACTGGAGGGAAAATGTGCGCCTATTTTGTGTTCTCCTTTTTTTGTTTTCTTTTTTTTTTTTAGAGGGCGAAAAGCCATTCAGAAATACAGTGAAGCAAATGCAGAATTTATTCAATAGATAAAAAGCTTTTATATCAATTTAATTATGTGTTCAATTTATTCATTAATGTTGTCTCAATGCATATTATTAAGTAATTTAATTTAATCAGAAACAAATACATTTATGTTTGTTAAATGTCAGCTACCATTTGCTAAGTAAGTAAAAAAAAAAGTGAACAGAGCTGAGCTGCTAAATTGCTGAGAGACACCATAATGTTTATTTATTAACCTTAATTACACAAATAATTAAAAATCACTGTACAGTGAAATTAGGAAATAAAGCTAATCCATGTTTTCACAATAGGCACTTTCTGGTACAAGGAATTTTTCTATTTGCAAAGCTAAGACCTGACTTTTGTTTCAAAATTAGACTTAATTCAATCATATACTCGCTCTTTTGTGTATCTTTTCCAGTATTATTCACTAAACTGGATAATTACAGTGAATATGAAGCATGCTGGCCTGCTACCAAGCCCGTAGAGCTGCTCGGCAGTCGGCCCTGTAGAGTGGTGGAAAGTTGTGAGCGATCAGTTAAAAGAGGTCAGAGGATCGGCCGCGCGCCGCCGCGACGGTTCGCGTGTTTCTACCGATTTATTTGGAAGCCCGATCAAACTGGAATAATCTGTTTACCAGTAGTTCCTTACACACCACACACTCCGCTCTTCTTTTCTCTTTCCCTCCTTCTACAACACACACACACACACATTGCAAAAAAGCAACTGGAAAAACTGGGGGCTCTGAAAACGGGCCAAGCCGGGCCTGTTGGAGGCCCCTATGCCTCAGTGCGTATTAAAACACCACAGTGTCACTGACGCTGTCCCGTCAAGAGAGGGGCTCGCCGAAGCTCAAACTTTATTGGGCACATTATTTCAAATGACAACAAAGCGTAAGAAAGTTTCCGTTGAAAGTGTCGGACCAGCAGTGTTTTTCACACCAGATGAATGTGGCTCCCTCGGCGCCGACACTCTCCATTTCTCTGTCGGCCCGGGTTACGGACCGGTGCCAGAACACTGGAGCACAATTCTGCTCTCGTCCAGAAATCTCTGCGCCACACAACACACCCAGCCAAGGAAAAGAGACTGAGAGGGATTTTTTTTTTCTTCAAATCTTTATAATTCCCTCTTTTCTTCTCCTGCAAACACTCGGAAACTGACAGGACGACACAACTCGAGTGTGCGGGAGTGTTTCTGCTGCTGTCATGTTGTGCTCTTACACTGCCATAATGCATAGCCTCTGCAAAGCCCCCCACACGCAAACAAACACCCTGTCCTGTTTGGTGTCTTCTTCATTATGTAACCACATCTGATAACGTTACCTCCCTTTGAAGCTCAGGATATTGGGCGAAGCAGATAAGATGTGTTTGATGGATTAGCGTGACGTTAAGTCTCTCAGCCCGGCTGCCTGTCTCCCCGTCGATTCCCCTCTTTGTTCGCCTCTATTAAAAGATATTCTCTTGGCCATTTGTAACGTCTGGACAACGCACGGGGACACATTGATGGGTAAATGAGCGTCTTAGGAGCACCATAGCAGCATGGAGATACAGTGCAGTCTGGCACGCACTTACACACACACTCAAAAAAAACCACGCTGCTGGTTTTTTCGGACCCGGCCCAGGCACCTCTCTGGTCCGTCTGTCTCCAGCACAGAGAACAGATACGGAGGCTGCACTCTCTGAAACATCTTTTTATCATAACAGCTCAAGTAATGAAAGCTGTATGAGCTGGGCTCCAAACATGACTAATGCTGGAAACGTGCGGCTTCGTCAGACTGACAAATACGGAACACGGCGCTCGAAAAACATGACCTGATCCGGGGTCTCTAGGTGGAGGAGGGCCCTCAGCGCCCAACTGGCGAGCCAGACTTTGGTTTCGGCAGACATGTGATCAAAAGATGAGATCAGATCCCCTCCTCTCCCTCCCTGATCTCCCTCGCTTCCTCCACATCCCTGAACCATTATTGTTATCATCATCAGATGCAGCCGAATCAGTGAAAAGAAAGTGAACCACTTTTGGGGTCAACTCTCATCAGTCTGCGACCATTATACCGTCATCTGTGTGTGTGTGCGTGTGTGTGTGCCTGTGTGTGTACGGCCAGGTATTTGTCAAAAGAGTCCTCCTATGCAGCTGCACAGCAGAAGCGCAGATCAGAGCAGAGCGGCTGTGATCTGTCCCAGCTCACACTGCCCCGTCTGGAAGGGCCCAAGTCTATAATTGGACAAAAGCAGAGACACATACCATACTGTAGGCAAGCAGAGACAGAGGAGGGGGTTAGTGTGTTGGGGGGGGTGTATCTCCTGTTCTGTCAATCACACCGCTTGAAAGCAGAGCCCCCCCTGCAGCTGGCGACAGTGACATCAGTGGGACAAGAGAACTGAAACGCCGCAGCGGGGACAGGCGGGTGAGGCGGCTGCGGTCCAATCATCAGGCCTGGCAACTGATAGCTTCCGCAAGACACAGACACCCTGGAATGGGAGGCTAAGAATAAAACTGTACCGCTGCCACCCCAAAGGTTAGAATGGAGCCACTGTCTGTCTGTCCTCTGTAAACTCTGGTTAACCCCAGCCAGCCTCCTGGAAAACACAGCAATTCGAGCTTATACAAGTGGTGATGTTTTTTATTGGAGTTATTTCCTAATGTTCCCCCTGTTCCATTCTGGTCACGCGTGCAAGGTGCTGCGCAGACTGCCTGCGAGCCTGCTGTGGAAAAGCTGAGCAGGATCAGAATAAGAAACCGTCTCCCTCCCACAGGAGCGGAGTTGCACCTTTGTCAGCAGATGCAGCTCCAAATGCATTCGGCTTTTTTTGGACACAAGCACGAAAGAGCACAAAAAGGGAAAAAAAAAGAAGGAAAAGGATACTGCCTTTATGTTGGAACATGAGCCTTTTTTCAGTGTTAAAAAGCGCTCATGGTTAATTAAGGGAATCGTGTGCTCTGGAGTGAAAAACATCAATATATCAAACAGATTTATATAAGAACGCTCATGTGTGTACAAATACATACAAATGTGATGCACAATCGTACACAAATCCGTAACGTGGAGGCCAGTGCAGCGTATGTATGGGGGGGGGGGTGAGTGGCTGCTGGATTCTGGCATGGAATTAAAAAAAAAAAAAAAAACGGCTTTACTCCGAGGAGCACCAGGCTGCGCTGGGAGCTAATCTGAGCCGCGGTTCGCCACGGCGCATTGTGGAACAGGAAGAGGCGCTCACGGAGGCCCCGCAAACTCAAGCAGAGTTACACACTGGGCTGAAAGGAGCCTGGCAAGGGGTACTGTCACAGAGGAACGCCGCACCTCCCTGCCAAACAGAAGAATTAAGGTCCTGTAACTGTATGCCAGTGTGTGGTGAGAGACCCGGGGTAATATTAAAGGGCAGGGAAAGGGTCTGCATCTGTGTGACGTGTGTTTCCACCTGAGTCTACCTGAAACACCTGAATCATGGAAACAATCAGCTGGACTGTGACTGGAAAATAGCTGAATGATGAAAAGGGGAAAAAAAGCATATTATATCAAACTGTAAATGATTATTGCTAATTGCTAATGATTATTATGATTAAATATTTGTGGTACAGCTGGGCTTCAATTGTGAATATGATACTGACACCACTATGACACTAAATTACACTAACAAGTCGCGTCTGGAACACAGTAAATTTCCGGCAGTGCCACTGTCTGACAAACAGCACCACATGTAATAACCACAGATGCACCATCAATAGTCCTCTTTTTTTCTTTTTTCTTTTTCTTTTTTTTTTACAATTTCACTGGATTAAAGCTATTTTCCCCTCACTTTCAAACAGAATCACATGATGTCTGCACACCTCAAGAAACTTGCGGTTAATGATTTAGATTTCCTGCAATGGAAGAGGATTATTGGCAATGAATAACAGGTCTGTTCTCTCAGGACCAATGCCCTAATGCTCCAGTAATTAATATGTATGATTTCATTTTAATATCTTCAAATGACAAAATTGTATTTTCCTTCTTTTACATCAGAAGTGTTTCTTTTATTTTGCAAAAGCAATAAATGAAAAGTGAATAATTTGATATTATTATGGGCATTTAGTATCCTCATTTTAGTATTTCTATTTTTTGAACACAAAATAATCACCCTTTCTGTAATTACCTACGAAATAAAATTAAGTATCAGTGTCTTTTCTTTTCTACTGAAGTGGACAACAGTAAAACTGACCAAGGTGAATATTCCCTCTGTCACATTTGATCGTGTTACATTGCCCTGAGAGGAGAATGCATGTGGGTCTGTTTACACATTACACTAAAATATTTTCACCACCTCTATTTTAACTTCATGGTTACGGCAGGAAACTTGTGTGCTGAATGTGGGGAAAATAAAACATCTCATAAACAGGCAGACGCAGAGCCACGCTGTCAAAAACAGAAAAGTCTCAACTTGTGTGTGTGTGTGTGTGTGTAAGTCAGAACAATCAGACGAACGAGGCAGCTTGGGTCACTTGTTCCTGTGTGTGTTAACGCATGTGTGTGTCCTCTTGTATATAGGAGTGTGTGTGTGTGTGTGTGTGTGTGTGTGTGTGTGTGTGTGTGTGTGTGTGTGTGTGCAGAGTGGTGTTAGGCTGAGGGGGCTGAGGCTGCAGACAAGCTGACTCTCCCTTCCTCCTGAACTACCTGGGACCGGGCCAGCTGTCACGGCACTCCACTCCAGACCACCACACACACACACACACACACACACACACACACACACACACACAAAAGAACCAACAGACACACCGCTAACGCACTGCTATTGATACACACCAATCTCACAATAACATGCACACGGATTACAGACACATGACAAACTGCCTCGCACACACACACACACACACACACACACGTATGCACATGCATGCACACACAGATAAACAGGTTTGCAGATGCTTTTGTTTACAGATGGCACCAGAAAACATGCACATTTGGATTTAGACAAATTTGCACACAAATACTTGAACAAATGTACCAATGCAAACATATCTCTCAGTAAACACAGGTTTTAAGCCCTGACTGTCAAATTCTCAGAATCTCTTTAAACCAGATAGAAACGTCTATTTGAAACACATTTTTTAAAGATTAGACTGCACAGACCGTCCCTTTAAATGTCAAGATGTGGTCGTTATCTTAGTCCTGACTCTGTTTATCGAAGCCTGGCACTGGATCAGCTCAGTACATAGTGAAGGGCAGGGTCTAATCTGTGACTCACATACAGAGTGTGAAAGTGTGTGTGACACGTTATATACTAACTGTGTGTGTGTAATATTGGTGGCAACTGTAAATGTGCCCACATACCTGGTGTGTGGACGAAGTAGGCCAGGTAGAGGTCCAGCTCCTTGACCGTCACTCCAATGTGGTGCGGCTGGACACACAGGCCGTGGTTGGAGCACTGGGGCGACTTGACCAGCCGCTCCCCGTCCGTGCTCTCCAGGGGGCTGCCCTTGAAGAGGATGACCATCACCAGGTCCAGCCGCCACACCTTGTCGGCCTGGCGGAGGCAGTCGATGCGGCGGATCTTGCCCTTCTGGTCGGGGTTGGACAGCACGCAGCAGGGGGCCTTCTTCCCCGTGATGGTGAGCACAAAGTCCTCGCGGAACTCTGGCCGGATGTCCTTGCGGAGCTTGGCCAGCAGGCGCGAGGCCCACTTCTGCTTGATCTCTGGCTTCTCCCCCAGCAGCTCGTCCTTCACCGCGCGTTCCTCGTCCTTGGTCATCCTCTTTTCGTGCTTCTTGAAGTACTTGCGCTTGCGGGCCTGCAGGTTGAACCAGGTGTAGGAGAAGGCACGCACATGGGGGAGGAGGGCCTCAATGAAGGGATGAAATTCATCCTGATGGGAGAGAAAAAAAGATGTGCCATTAGGAGGCTGAAGAAAGGCTTGAAAAAAAGCATGCAAATCTTCAAAATAAAGCTAAAATAAAACATTTAGACTATTTTCAATGAAAAAGAGGCAAAAGGATAAAAATGAAAATGTAATAAAATATACTATAATACAGTGATCACATTGTTAGTGTTAGTAAAATCAAAATTATCATAATGTTATTTGAAATATAATTACAAAGTTAACAAAATATTTAAATTACAAAAAAAGCTATTCAAGTAAATATGATCATGTCAAAATATTATTCATTACCTTTTAGATAAAATTGAAATGCATTAATAAAATAAAATTAATCTTAACCGTAGATGCAAAGCCTCCTTTTTCATAAATAAACACCAAGACAAGAAATACAAAATGCATGAATTGAAATCTAAAAGCAACTGAAAAGCTGAGCCGAGTTGCGCTCCCGGTGTTCTGCTGTAAAAAGAAAAGTTATTCTGCTGTACCATAATACCTTCACTACATATCTCTGGGCAACAAAGCCCAGATCTCGCCACAGCGTTCCTGTGCCAGGGTTGCCACACACCGGTCGCTCACCACCGCCAAGCTTTGCCGCCACAAGACCACTGTTGAAATGTGCTGCTAAAAGATCAGCCATACCATTTCCTATCTCTGCTACCATGCAAGGGAGCTCCAACCAGACTCACATTTCCACAACAAACTGAAAGCAGACAGAAATCACCACAGAAAACCACACTGCTAGAGGAAGACAGACGGCCTGGTAGTTACCATTTTGCACTCTCATCATAAATTTGGCACAGCGTATAAAGTGAAAAAAAAAATCTCCTGCACCAGTCTTTTTTTTTTTTTCCTCCCGCGCTCCCCAATGTAAAGCAAGTGCTGGTTTGGCAGGGTGTGGAGAATTAGCAGATGAAAAAAAAAACTTGGGGGGGCTGTAAAAAAATAATTAGCAGAATATGTTGCTCACTAAAAACAGTGGGCCAAAGTTTAAAACCAAAAGAGGGGGAAAAAAAACACCCCAATTTTTCAGGAAGGAGAAAATTTGCTGCAGTAGGACCACGGCCAGCAGTTCTTTAGACAAAAAAAAGGACAGATAAAAACTTGTAGCAAAATTAAAAAAAAAGATCAAGTAAAAATAGAAATGTTAACAGTATTAAACTGTGTTAGAAAAAAAGAACTTCAACAACAGGGATAGATGCACTTAAAATAAACAGTCCTTTGTGTATTCCAAAAAATAAAAAAAATGAACCTTGACAAAAAAAAAAAAAAAAATCCTTGGCAAAGTGTAATTGGTAGTGGTGTCTGTTCTGATCCCTGGGCCCGGCGCAAGACTCACACACACACCACACGCACACACACACTCACACACACACACACACAGATGGGGGGGCCAGGGAGAGCAGAGCACAGAATAGGGAAAAAAAATAGAGAGCCGAATCAATGTTGGACGAGCGCATACGACCGCTGGCAAAGCCGAGTGCTGCTTCTTTTTTCCCCTTTTCTCTCCAACTCTCTCTCTTTCTCTTTCTGTTTCTCGCTCGCCGTCTCTCGTCCTCTCCGCGTTCTTTCCCTAACCATTGCTTGAGCCTTTGCCAACACGAGTAGGGCCCACCTATTTGGCAACAAGATGCCTGTAGCCCAGCCAATGCGTTAGCTTCAAGAGCTGAAAGGGAGGGAAAAGAGAAAGAGGAGAGGGTGGGCAGGGGGGGGGCGAGGGAGGGAGGGAGGGAGGGGGGGAGGGGGGGAGGTGTAGTGGCAATGAGAGGGAAAGAGAGAGAGAGCACGCAAGAGAGAGAAAGAGCGAGAGCGAGAGAGAGAGAGCGAGCAGGAGGGAGCAGGTGGGAGTGGAAGAGAGCGAGCAGCCTTGTCCGACGCCGCACAATTTGCCAAATCGACAAGTTCCACTCTGACACGGAGGCAAAGTTCAGGGGAGCAAGTCTTCTCCCGCACCAATCCCCGCACCCCTTAGCCTGCCTCCATCTTTACTATGGCCGCCATCGCCTCGCCTCCCTCGCCCCCCCAACACAAACCCCCGCCCTCCTCTGCGCTTCCCCGTCTCTCTCTCCCTCTCTCTCTCTACCCTTCTCTCTGCTTGCATAATGCCACCTTGGCAGAGGATGGCAAAGAGAGGACACACAGCTTCAGAATCCCTCCAGACCCCACCACCGGCAGCTGCTCATGGGTTTACCACAGCAAACAAAGAGGCAGAAACAAACCCAGGCAGCCACACTCTGACTGCACGCACACAAATCAATGACGAGATCATGTAGAGGCGAAACACAGAGATGGTTAGAGAATTTGAGGGGGGAAGCAGCAGGCAGGGGAAACAGAATACGCCTCAGCTGTATCGAACAGTACTGCACGCAGAAGATAACTGGTCAGCGAAGAGCGTTCACATCTCCCACGAAATCCCCAATCTCAAATTCGCTCTGCGCTCTCCTCCTGAACCCCCCAGGAGGATTTTGGCATTGGGGGTCCGCGAGCGGCGGCGGCTGCCATGTTGCCTCATCGCAAAGCGTGTCATTCAGGGTTGCACCTGCTCCGCAGACAGCCAGTCTGAGGACGCGAGCGCTGCTGAATCATAGACTGGGAGCCGAGGCTTGTGACTCCAAACAAAAACTATCAGACAAGAGGAGAAATTGCACCATGTGCAGAAATGATACGATTCCTCAGTTTGTGATCCGTTCACATCAGGCAACTCTGCCAGTGCTACAATCCAATGCAACAAAACCTTTTCTGTATCAGCCAGAGAGTCAGTCTACTTTCTATTTGTCGAAGCAGAAATTGTCTGACACGACTGGTTAAGTGATTGATTGATCAACAGAAAATTAACTCATCTTTTTTTTTTTTTTTTTTGCAAAATTGCCCCAAAGCCTGTACTTGAGGCTTTCCTTTGTCATGTATGACACTAAACTGAGTATCTAAGTTTTGCACTAAGGGACAAAATAAGCCATTCAAATATGTCACCTTGGTTTTTATAAAAGACATTGTTCACAGCTCTCCGTTGTAAACACAAAATGCTTCACAGAGAGACGCCCAGAGATGAACCGGTGATGGAAAGAATAATTGGGCGCAGCTCTGAATGAGCACAAATGACTTGAATTTATACATTTCTGTCCTTGTTCAAAGACAATGACATGATTTTGTCACATTGCCGCGTGAAGCCAGAGACTGGACCCTGGCACGAAGGTGGAAGTCTAAATTTTAAAGTGATGACAGAGGTCAGTGAAATCCACATTCAACCAAAGCAGATCTGCACGATGAGACGAGACTCTAAAACCAGACAAAGCCCACGGCCTCCACGCACGCTCGCTCCAGCCCGATAGTCATTTCAGCTTCGTCTTGGAGTCATGAGCCTGGACATAATCAAGTATCCACTCTCAGCCATTATCTGCTAACGCGGTGGAGGGCGGCACACCTCCACACTCACCCCTGCCCGCTCTGCGTGTCACTGACCGCTGCCAAAGTTTGATGTGTGGCTGGATAAAGCAACAAAGGGAGCCAAAAAAGTGATCGGCGCGTCTCATTGTGGCGGGGCGCAGGCTGAACTGCTGCTTTGATGAAGCTGATGTAGGCCTAGGTTGCGTGATTCTTATCCTCAGGTTGAATTCACTTACTGGAGGTTTCTCTGGATAGAAGGGCCAATTCAATAAATGTAACGTGTGTGTGTTAGTGTGTCAGAGTGAGATGTGGCATCAGAGCTGAATGCATTTCATCTCCCATGACCTCCTGCGGTACGAGAATCAGGAAACTTGACTGGCACTTGAATGTGATTCCCGTGTGTCTGCTTTTCAGCAAAAAACGACGCGTTCCTGGGTGACCCTGCCAAAATGCAAATAAAGCACCATTCAAATGTCACTGGAATCTGACTACAAGGGGCTTCAAGTCATTTTCCTTAGCTATGCTGTTTCAGGCTCAAAGACTCAGATCTATTTTCCAGGGAGGACTGGGATCCTCTGGAGGTGGCAGGTCTGGAGGCAGGTGGGTGTCTGAGCATGCGCAGCTGTGCTCCGCGCGCTCACCTGCACAGAGCAGGCCGCGCGCGCCTCAGGCCTCTTATTGATCTGCAGCCCGATCTGTGGGTGGTTTGGTTTTTTTTCCCCCGATATTTATACAAATATCCTTTAAAAAAATGAGCGCGAGTGCTGCGATCACCTTCACCTTAAAAGTCCCAGAAAAAAAAAAAAAAGATGCAAAAAATAATGAGAAGAGACAAATAAAGAGTGAGCAATCTGCATCCTTTCTGCACGTGATGCATTGTGGGTCACATTTCAGGCCTGGAAGTAGAAATAAAATAAATAAATAAAATAAAAATGAATAAAAATAATCCCCGCGCGACTTCCTCTAACAGAGCGATATTCAGCCAGTTAAAGTCTGGGATTATTTGGATTATTTTCCACCGACACGTATTGAGCTAATTTCTCCTTAAAATATCACCCAGTTAAAAAGATGGAGAAAAAAAATATAAAACTCAGCCAAAACATTTAAAAATGCACCATCACTTCTTCTTTTCCTCCCTCTCTCTCTCTTTCTCTCTTCTCACTTAAAATATGAATCCTTGAAAAAGAGCGACGACACCGCTGACGGAAGAATCTGCCAGAGAGGACGTGCACACGAAAAAAAGGGGAAAATTAAGAATAAAAAGTTTGAACCAGTGCAGGCAGGCAGCTGGATCCTCTCTTTACCGTGATATCAAATAAGAGAATTAAATTAAATTAAAGAATT
>JBAJHX010000039.1:17940557-17960627 GCA_037176925.1 Amniataba percoides | reverse complement strand
GAACCAGTGCAGGCAGGCAGCTGGATCCTCTCTTTACCGTGATATCAAATAAGAGAATTAAATTAAATTAAAGAATTAAAGAGAATTAAATATTACAAGGATGCGTTTCTGTGACATTTTGCATTTTTCTTTACCTGAAAATCACAGTTCAAGCCTTTAACCTCCTTTTTCCCACCGTCAGAGCCTCGATTTCGATCAGAAATCGCGCAGCCTCAAAGCCTGGATTGGATTTGAACAGACTATGACGAGACAAAAGAAATGATTTTGAAGTCCTTTATTTTCCGATTCTCCGCACGTCTGACCGAGACTGTGGAGCTGCTGCCAACTTCAGATTAACTCTTTCAGCGAGGAGAGAAAAGGCTCTTTACTGTGGAAAAACCCCACAGTTTGATTCATTAGTGCGCCTGCGAACCCTTTTTAACTCTGCAGCTCCACAGATGAACACAGGCTTTATTTTATTTTATTACTGTGCTGCACGAGTCGTTTAAATATTCTACTGTTTGATACTGAGCAATTCAACACCCCAATAATTTACATTTTAAAGTATTTCAATCAAAAGCACATGTAGAAAATATTATAATTTAATTTAGTTGATCAGAATTTGTTCTTTCTAATTTTTTCAGTCAGTTCAATATGAAATACTCCCCCATATCAACTAGGAGATTTTTAGAAAAGATGTGCTGAATACTCCCTCTGTTTCCTTACATGTTTGCAAGTTGCTTTAAAATACTGCAAATGCTCTCATAAATATTAGTTCAGAAGGCAGCTTGCAGCAGGCCGTCCTGCCTGCTTAGAAAGTCAATCTTTTTACATTAATGTCTGAAAAATGAAGGGAACTAAAATGTGTACAGAGCAAGTAGAAATATCTGTTTTGTTTTTTCATTCAGGGAACCTCATCCGACTTTTCAAGAAATGATGGAGGTAATAGTGAGCTTTGCTCCAAAGTCCAAATCCTCAAGCCAAATAATCAAAACTCTGGCACGCTGAGATGCATTATTATTTTTTTGTTATGATAAAGCCTTGATTTGAATGTTTTATTTTCCAACCAACATTTAAATGCCTCATCTGAATAATTTCAGCCTGCACACAGAGTTTTCAGCATCACTGCAAAGTATCAGTAACTTAAGAAAAGCTCCACAAACTCAAACAATGCTGGAGCTCCTCTGGTTCTAACCCATAATGCCCAGCAGTCGGCCTCTCCGCCCTGCTTTGTCCCGCTCCGTCCTGCGGTACCTGACCTCGCAGAGGATACGCTGCATCTCGTTAGACCAATTAAACCGCGGTCTGCATAACCCGAGGGCCTCCCAGCCGCCCGGCCCTTCATTAGAGCAGCTCTGTGCTGGTGGGGCTCGGCTCTGTCCTCTCCCGCCCAGCTGAGTGTCCCTGACCCTGGATGGAGCCTGACACCGGCTGCCTCTGACCCCGGCTCAGGCCGCTGACAGAGAGCCAGCAACGGGAGGGAGGAGGTGGTGGAGGAGACCGAGTTGAGGGGGCAGAGACGCAGAGTGATTCAATCACTCGTTTGAGAGTGCAGAGAAGTTGGAGGCTTGTGCGACGAGAGCAGATCAAAGTATTTATAGTCATTAAGGTGTATTATTCAAAACCGGCCCCATATAATTCGGAGAAGTTTCCACCAAATTAAAACTTGATGAATGAGATTTTCGTATCACAAGATGGCAGGTGTGCTCCTGGTTTCATGCACAGCTAACCCGAGTGTTTCCTGGTTCAATAGAAAACACGTCTTCTTCAGCGTGCTGTGGTTTTCTGCTGCGATAAGAACAAGCTACAGTGCCTGCTGCATGACTCTCACTGTTATCACACACTGTAATCATTCCTGTTAATCATTAGGAGCAGGCTGGGGGGACGACCCAGGATTACATTTTAAACGCAGGGGCGACCGGTCTGACAAAAGTACCTCAGATCAGCACGCGCTCTCTGTTACTGTGGCGAGTGAGTGAGTAAGCGAGTGCCGCGTGTTGGTTGCACTTCTTTGAGTTTACAAACCAGCACGTTACTATGTGTGAAAAATCTGCAAGCAATTTGCGGTGGCTGCGTGCTAACGTGCCCGGGGTGGGCCGTGTGTGGGGGGTGGATGAGCGGCCGAGGAAGAGGCACGCACGGCACATTCCAGTCCCACAAAGGGGCTCCGCTGCCGAGCTGCACTGCAAAACCAACTGGGCCCTTCCGACCTCTGACTCTGGAGCCCCCGGTTTATCTCCCCCACAACTACCACCAATATCAGCTACGATATTACATTCTTTCGACACGGAGGCCTGGCTCAGGCAGACGCAGATTGACCTTAAATCAAACCTAACAACACAGACGTGAATCCACATGAGACACTGAGGGGCAAAAAATAAAAGAAATAAAGGAAATGCATTATGCTCTAAAGCCACTGAGATCAAGGGAGACCAGATTACTTGGAGCTTTCTTGTTTTTGTGATACACTTTAGAGATTTTATAAAACAATATTTGTTCCTGCTTGAGGAGGCATAATACACGTTGAGACGTGCAGATCCAGTTGGATGAAGATGACAGTATTGATGAGCAGGGTGGGAGGAGCGTGCGAACACACTGACATACATTCCACTCAAACTTCACGCAGTGTGTGGTAATCAGGCTGCTGGTCGATGTGGACTCACCTATAAAATCAAGGCTTGTTTCACACACATTACTTCTTTTTTTGCACACATGAATGCTCACACAGACATGCATGTAAAAAAAAAAAAACTTCCTTCACTCTGATCCGCCTGCCGCTGTCTAGAAAGAATGTGCTGCTGGATGAAGGAACCGCCCTGCGTCTCACAAACGTGTGTGTGTGTGTGCACGTGAGCGACTGGCCATGCCTGGGCAGGCCGACTCAGCACCACAACAGCCATGACTGAGTGTTTTCTCACTGTGCCAGCCAGCAGACTACTGCTGCTCACACTGCTGCCAGTGCAGACTGAGTAACGGTGATACTACGGACTGAACCAAGATATTAAGTCCTATCTATCTCTACACATTTAAATATAACAATTTAAACTCCTGCGTCAAAAAAACTAACCAAAAAAAAGACAAAACACCAGCCCATTTCCGCAATTTTGTCAACCAAGATCCAAATAATAAGCCTGCCAAAGTGGTTGGTAGAGGAGACAAACTTACAAACCACGGCCAGCTCTTAGCAGCATTTGGCTGCTGGTGGGTGTTAATTTTCTACCCTGGTAAAAACCGGCTCTGTAATCGGTAAACACGGTGCGCCTGGCCTGCAACAAAGAAATGCATTTAGGAAATTCATTCTCTTTGATCCAGCATTCCTATTTTGGTTTGATGGAAGGTGATACATTTTTGATGAGCATGTCAGAAACATTTTATCATGCTCGAAGTGAGATATCATATCATTTTAACAGCATGTAAGCAGCCAGTGCCCGGTAGCCTTCACTGTGTACCACATTATCTTTGATCTAGCCTGGTTGACATACATCACAGAGAATTACAGACGCACTGATTTATCAATAGGCTCAAAGCAGAGGGATGTTACACCAAAACCCCTCCTGTGAAAAGATCCCTTTGCATTTGGAATTAGAATTTCAACACGGCCTGAAATGAAAAGGATCTTCAGGTTCATGTGTTAACTTGCCGTCTAACAAAGCTGTAGGGCTTTACCCCTCTTTTCAAAGAGATGAGTGTGAAATGCCAAAGTCAGCCTTTCACACACTGCTGGAAGAAGAAAGTGAGCTGAAACAACACGATTGTGTTCTCAAACCCGAGACAAGCAGCGCGCTCGAGCAGAACGCTGGTGTTTGTTGCCCCGTTTGAAGGTAAACCCGGCTGCAAACACCCTTGTAGCACCAAAGGAGATTTGAAACATCCTCCTGATTCTCTGAAACCCACGCCGCGATTAATAACACTCACTTTCATTCAGGTTTGGAGAGTACATACTTGCTCCTGTAACGTTTAAGCCGTGTGTAGTTCATAAGTAATTCTGCTTTGTCTCCACCCTCCATTCACCAGTGCAGATTCACACTCATTTACTCGAGCGCACAAGCACTATATTAACATTAAAGCCTTTAGTAGATACAATAAAACATAAAAATACAAATGATGCACTTTGTGACCTGAGTTTATTTTTTTGATTGGTGCTGAAACAACTGGTTGATTAATTACTCTTCTAAGAATGTAGCATTTTCTTGGTTTTCCCATTAATTAGCTTTAAAGGTAGAAAAATCATCTAAATCATACACAAGTTAATAATATATATGAGTGTAATGTAAATATTATCTCCACAAAAACTCTCTATATCACACATTTCCAGGTACTTATTGAAGCTATACAATGGGAACAATGAGTGAATTATCCAAACCCAACCACAAATGGAAACATTACATTTATTTAACCGCTGTATAAACAATTACTTGTACTTTACTTGACTAATACTACTCTATACCTCTACGTCACTACATCTAAATGGGAAATATTGCAAATCTATTGTCTCCATTTTATTTGAAAGTTATATTTGGTTGTGGTCACTTGTCACGTTTCAGATGTTCCTCTACTAAATTGTGATTTCCCCTTTAAACTTCTTTTTTGTTTAATTGACACACAGCTCCCGACAAAGCCAAAATACCTGCTGTTTCCAAAAATCAGAGGGGACTTTTTCTGTAAACATGAAGTGTTTTTATATTATTTTATTGGTGCTTTTACTTAAGTGTCTGAACACGTCTTCTACCACTGAATCTAACACACAATCTTTCCATGGCTGCGATCTTAAATCAAAGGGAAATATTCTCAATGTTATGTGCATCATTTTGTACAACATTTCCTCAAATTCAGCCTGACATATCTGGTATCTTTGGAAATGTTGTCATTGCTATTCGAGAAATGCTTGGCTGCACATCATGGGTTCATTAATTAGTGGAATCATTAAGTAAAAAATAAATGTATGACTTGAATTATTTATCGAGTAAAAGTATCAAGCATTTGCTGGTTGCAAAATCCTTCTCCATTTTACATCATTATTAATGAATACATGTAGAGTTTTTGGACTATTGGTTGGACAAAATTAGGGTCCAAGTCACAATTAAAAACTGTTCAGTGTGGGATTGAAAAAAAATCACATCAGCACTGTTAATGAGGGTCCACAGAGCCCTAAATGAAAAAGGTTACCAAAGTTTGTGGTGACGATGAGTTTACGCACATCACACTCTCAGTGGTCATAATGACCGCGGGTGGCCAGCGATGTTCAGAGCGCCAAGACTCTATATACGCTTCTTATGGACACCAGGCCAGAAATAACAGGGCCATGCTAAATAATCGTCCCTTTCACTCCCTACTACTATGACATCACCACAACCACAGCCGGCATGAGGGGAACAGCAGTGTTGTGGCTCTGGGAGACAGGGGGTAACACACACACACACACGCACACACAGATAGGCAGAAAAAGCCACTGGCTGCGTCTCCGCAGTCGTCTTCAGGCCTGTATTTGTCATCGTTCCCTGTGCAAATTGTTAATGGTTGAGAACACATCTGAATAGGGCATCACGCTAAATCAACAGTGTCGTTGCTCTTAGCTGGAGGCCTGCGGATAAAGGGCGGAGGCCGACGAAGACTCGATAGAACAGACAGGTCAGAAACTTCCCCCAAAGTGCCTGATGTGCTGATTGCACACAACATAAACTCAGAGACATATGTGGAGCCACAATCACAGACCAGGCCAAGACAGAAAAACTCCCTCCTGCATAAAGGCTCCAGGAAAGTAAAGCCCACTACTAATGCAGTGTTGAACGCTTTGCAATCAGACAAATAAAGGGGCAATCTAGCACACAATCAAACTAGAGATTTAGCCTGCTCTGCTGCCAACAGCTAGGGACCTCCTCTTTCTGAACAAGGGATGCACTATTGACTATACCCCCCTCTCTCTCTCTCTCTGTCTCTCTCTCCAGTCTTCCCTCTCTGCCAGTCTGAAAGGCGTGATGCCAACCTTTTCCACCATTGGGCATGCTGCCCTGCCCTTTATGCAAATGCTTTGCTGCAATCCCTAACTCACAACCCCCACCGTCTCACCCTCCACGTCTGTGCACACCCCCCTTATGGCCTCCTGTCTGTATATTCTTTTTTATCTTTATACGTTTCCATTTGAATTAGCCAAGTAGCGGAGCCTAAGCCATAGCCATAAGTTATTAATTAAACCCCGATGATCTGACGTCCCGCCCGTATGGATCCTTGAATGAGTGTAGCGAGAAGCTCGGTGTTCAGCCTGTAGGCCCGCACTTTGTTCGGTGCCCTCCGCGGGCAAAAAGCACCAACCAGGGGCGAATATTTGACAGAGGTGTGGTTGTATGTGTCTGTACGAGCCCTGATAAAGAAGGACATCTCCTGGCAAAAAGAATAAGAATAAAGACAAAGAACAGGAGGGAGGGCAGGGAAGGGGCAAAGAGGAAAAGAAAGTGAGACTAAAAGAACATAGGCAGAATTTACTGCTATTATTTCATAGATTTTATGAGCTTTGCCCCCTTTAACTAACACGGTTGGTAATAGCAAAGAAAAAGGGTCGTTTAGACGTTGTAAAGATTAGATTTGCATGGAAAAAAAGTACAAAGAGGGGTCCGAGTTCAAGTAAAAACACAAAAAGAAGGGTTTCTGGGGTCTGTGAAATGCTGCTCTAAAGCATAATGAGGGGTTAATAAACATACTGCCAGCTTAAATGAACGAGAAGGGGTTAATGATGTGACTAAAGGGAAAGTAAATCATGGCTGCGACTGACAGGCAGGTTTTACAAGTTGGCACATGGGCTGAATAAACAGGAGAGGTTAATAAATTAGTAGTAAACAGAGTTCAGGGCAGAAGACAGGAAGGACGTAAAGAGTTAACAAAGGAGAGAAAACATGCAGAAAATGGACATCTAGAAACTGTCTGGGGAAAGACGCGGAGGCCGGCGAACGAGCACAAAAGGGCACATGCGAGCAGAGAGCGAGGACGCTGATAGGGTTAACAAAGTGGGCCGGAGGCTGAAGGAAGAGCCCTGCTAATGCTGTTAAAGCGGCGCTTCCGCTTCTGCCATAGGGCGAGTGTCGAGCCGCGCAAAACAGGGCGCAGGGTCCACACAGGCTGGACACACTCGAGCCCACACACACCACAGGAAAAGAGCCAGGCCTAAGACAAACACTGCGCGACCAGACACACACACACACAGATATACACAAACACCACTGTCTCCTTATATGCCCCGAGTATACCAGGACATGTGGTCTGTTACATTTCCACGTCCAAGTGTGGAACAAAAATGGCCACAGCGTCAACCTAGCCATTTGAAATGTTTTATAGAAAATGCAAATAAATACTCCTCTGTCGTATTATTTTTTTTGGATGCCGCATGTGAACAGGTCTCACTCGAAAAAAAGAGAAAAAAATCTTGATCTCAGTGGCAACAAATGGAATTTTCTTTTTCCAGATAAACAAACAAAGACGTCTAAACCCTAACAGTCTAGACCAACAACGTAGCACCGCAACAATCTCCGTATATAAACTTTAAGCTTTATTTCCCGAGCCTCCACACAATGGCTGTTCTAATCTTCCCGAGAGAGGATAGACAAATAAACAAAACCAAACAGGTTGGTTGAGGGAGAATTAAGACTTTAACACCCCGTGCTCTTTTCGGTGAATGCCGCTCTACACACACACACACACAAACACATACACACACATTCAAACACATCCCTTTCCCCTCTTCCTCTGCGGACTTCCCTGTCTGAAGTTACAGTAATAAAGTTTTCAAAAATCCTGCACAGTGCCAGCGAGAGCGGCGGGAGCAATGAGAGATGAGAGGTTAGGGAGAGCGAGGGAGGCAAAACAAAGGGCAGACGCGAAGCTATAAAAGCATCACCTGCAGAGACGTCTTTGATGAGAGCACACAGTTTGTTTTAAATGTTTAAAGTTACTTCCTGCAAATTGGTCTGATTACACCGATGAATGCGCCACCAGCAGAAATAAGACAGCTCGTTCCAAACGTATCTATACACATAATTGGATAATAGGATGGAGCACAAAGTACAAGTTGTATTTTGGTAAGAGCTGGCACACACTAAAAATAACTGGGCTAAAAATGGAGCCAATATAGCACCAATGCAATACTTTGTTAACTACAGTGTTACAGTGTGTTTTTACACAGTTTTTTTTTCTTTTATATTATTGTTGGGTTACTGGATCAAAACCATTCGTCTCAGGCGGTTTTCTCCATTGGCTCAAGTTAACCCATTACTGCATCGGTGTTGGATTAACTCACACCGGCTCCAGTTTAAAATCACGGGGTCAGTTTGAGTAAGTATAGTGCTCCTCTTTGAGTGTGATGCATATCGCTTTGTATGGCTAACAATACGTTTGTGTTACGCCTGAGTGAAAGTGACTGTAAATAACTCAACAGTCGGATAAAAAATAACCAATGCTTGGTTAAAATGACCCATTAGCAGTGGGTAAAGCTAACCCAGTATTGTGTCTGCGTATTGATCCAAACTGCGTCCATTTTTCTATTATGCACCAGTGTTGTTCATAGCGTTGAAGTGGACATGACAACATTACCCAAACTTCAGATGCAATCACGTCCTCAACATCAGTAAATCCACAACATTAATAAAGCGCTACAAAGACAAGAAAAACAGACACCAAGGGAAATATTAGAGAATAATTAGCCTCTATCAAGCCAAACCCAATCGCAGTGAAAAATAGAAAGTGTGTGTGTGTGTCTGTCTCTGCATGTGTGGTGGAAGGAGGGAGGGAAATGAATGAGGCCTTTTCTTATAGCAGGGCCCAGATCAGAGCTCCTAACTATGGGATTTGGTGCTGTTGCCTTTCTCCCCCGGGAGGGAGTAATTAGGTTAGGGAGGACAACTGCCGCATTGTTTTAACAGAGGAGGGATTGTGCAGGCCAAAGTCCCACCAGCAACATGCTTCCCTCAAAACAAAAATGCCAAACGGATTCTGTGGCGCTCGGACACACATCCACACACACAGACAGGCTGAAAAACTTTTTTTTTTTTTTTTTGGGATTTCCTCTGTGAAGTTTTGCAAAAAACCTGTCTTTTTATGCGGCAAAGGTTTCGGTGCTGCGTGTATCCTACGAAAATGTCAACTACAGTCCAACAGTGTCAGATGTCCTCTCGTGTTGTTGCAGTTGTGGGATCCTGGCTCTTTGTGGGACTCGGGTGCCTTCAGTGTAACTGCGTCTATGCTCTCCTGTATCCAGAGGCTTGGCAACACACACCGCTCCTAACTAGTATAATATGGTTATGATGCATTTGCATTCCTTCCAATCCCCTGGGAAATACAATACGCCTATATCGTCTGTTTTAATCACGGTCTGCTTCCAAGGAAAGTAAAAGGAGAATACAAACAGCCACAGCTATAAAGAGCCTTTCTCAAATATACTTCAAGTTCGTTTAAATACATTCTCTGCTGATTGATAGAGAGTAAATCAAACAAATCATGCAGCTAGAAAAAATAAAAGAACATGGAGCTCTCCCCAGTCTACTGTATTTACAATGCACAGACTATGGCCTCTTTCTTTCCCACCCATTTCCCTCTCCTCTTTCCCATCCTTTTTTTTCATCTTTGCACTATATTTCTCTCTATAATCTTTCTGTCTTTCTCAACTGAATGAGAAAAATAAGTCCACTGTTGTTTCACTCCTCTACAAGGCCTTCAGTTCCTCAATGTATTTACAAAAAAAAAAAAACTATAATATGCATCTCTGCATTCCCGCCCACACCATCCCTGTTCACTTTCATCATAAATCTCCACAGCCTGGCTGCAATATACAGTCAATTTGTGGTCCCCATATGAGTCCTAACTCTAGCTTGGAAATACTTCTATTCAGGTGTGCAGACGGAGAGGAAAAACAAGGCAGAGGCATTAAATTAAAAAGAAAAAAATGAACAGAATGAATGGAGTGAATGTGTGTGAATTAACACGCGGCTCTACCAGACAGATCCATAAGGCCTACGAGAGTCTTTTCCTCCACCGCAGCTTGCCACAGGTGGCGGAGATGATTGCGCTTTATTCCAGATGATGACCATAATGAGCCCAGTTTGAGTTTCACAGGGGCCCTCTCTCAAGACGTCGCGCTCTTCGAGGAGACTGACAGCAGCCTGATGCACCAGACAGCCGAGGGCTTTCGGGTCCGTTGCCCCCACGTCCCGTTTCAGAGCTCGGGGAAGAAGTGCGGCCACAAAAGAGGAGCCGGCGCACACTGTTTCTCCATTACGGTCGCAGGCGGTCACATCACAGCGAGGGCTCCTGGAAGGGTTTCGATTCAGGGACGCATCTATACCAGCTAGACGTCTTAATAACAGGTGGGCGGAGGGCCGGGTGCAGCACGGGAGTGAATTTATAAACTGTCATAATGAGCGTTCGAGGAGCAGGGACTGTCCCGCTCCATGAACTCGCAGAGGAAAGTTAAACCTGGCCCATCTGTGTTTTATATTTTAGCAGTGACATGAAATCCTCACCCTGCGCTGAATTTTCCAGTCAAATATACAAATTTCCATGTAACGCACACTAATCCTGCAGCTATTTTTCTGAGCCTAAACAGAGCAGAAAGTTTATATCTGAATTCCCTTGCAGAGTACGGTGCAGCTGTAGTTGGGATAGTAGTTACGGGCTGGCGGGGCCAAACGGAGAAGCCACAGAGTTGTGTTTGAGTCTAGCCCTGAGCCCTGCTTGGCCCCGGCCTCCTCTGCTCTCCTCTGCTCTACTCTGATCCTCGCTCCTTATTTCAAACAAGGGGTCTATTTGACTCCACTGTGCTCCGCTCGCCTGTCGAAGGGGGTCTCAAACAGCCCCCGGGCCTGCAGCAGCGGCCAGCAAACACAAGTCACACGAAGCATAGAGCGCGCACTCATACCCAACACATACACAGACACTTCCACACAAACAGAGTCAGTTAATAACACACAAACTCCCGCCCTCCAGCTCTGTTTGCTCACAGCTGCCAGGCCTCCTCAGAGTTCATCTGAGGTAAAGATATGTTATATTATGCAACCGAGTATAGATTTTCCACCCTTGGCCCCGTGCCAGCTTCCTGCTCCAAAGAGCAAGATCTAGCGCTTTGTTCCCTGGGGTGACAGCTATTCCTTGCCGGACGGGGTGGCCGAATTAGATACACAAACAGAAACAGAGAGGAAAGGTAACAGGAAGAAATGAAAGGGAACACAATCGGGCATGCGAGAAAGACAAGACGAGGAGAAACGAAAAGAAAAGAAGAGAAGGAGAGGAAAATCGTGCAACTTTGTCACTGCTGCCTGCGATTCTTTGTCTGTAACTTAAAAATCCCTCTTCCCCATTTACTTTGTGTCTTTTTCCCCGGCTCTTGAAATCAGGTCACAACTGTTTTCATTACTGTTTGACTTGCGGGTTCATAAGCCTCCAAGCGTCAACGTTCCTCCACCCACCCCCAAGACAGGAAAAGATTTTCCCTCCAACATTAACCCAATAAATGCCTATTAAGCCCAGTCACAAACTCTGAGCCGTGTTCTCGGCGACAGAGATATCAGACGCTGATGCTAAGTTTAAGTCACGGCTATAATCATTGCTGGGCTCATAATCTTATCTGCTAAATAGGCAGTGAGGATTATACTCCTGCACGGTCACTGTTTTCATCTCCTGTGCTGGATCAACAGGGCCCACAACTCTACTTGGAACTATTTTGCCTCCGCTACAGAATGAGGTAATGTAATGTGATGATGAAAGAAAGCCTCGGGAAATCTGAGGTACAATCAACGAGCCAATCAATGCCTCTTTATACCTCCTCTACTTAAAGGAAAGTCAAAGAAGCGGTGAAAAGATAATGAACGCTATAACATCATCGAGTGACGTCACCGCGTGATGTCACCCTTTTGACAACAATCCCCAACACCACCGTCACTTCCTAATTATCTGCGGCCTGATGAAATCTTAGTCCTTTGTGTCCAAATGATTATAATTGCCTCTCCAGGCTTCACCAGGTGTTTGCTTGCCTGGTAATTTGGAATTGTTTTGCTGGCTTCCTATATCAGGAGTACTCATGATCCAGGAGGTACTTCTGCAGTTCCCTCAGGGTACATGAAAATACTGCGGAGAACTCGTTTGAAGAGGGAAAAAACACCATAAATTATTATTTTAATAAAAAAATAATAATTCACCTAGTGAGTCACACTAAGGGCTCATATTTACTGTGTGTGAAAACTACCCAGCAATCCAGTCAAGTATAAGAATTTGAGAAAAAAAGTATAATTGGTGGAAACAGATAGTTAACTAACAAATAAACAGTTAGACTGGTCCATAAATGTGATGGATGAATGGTTGAAATGTTGAAAGCACTGTCTTTATATTATAACACTCACACACATTAAAGAACAACTGTGTGATTATGTATGTGAATAGTGAACTACATTTCATCAATTAAAGTAGTGCTTTAACTGCATTTACAGTAGCTTTTGGTAGTCCAGATATTTTATATACAGATTTTTTCTTGCATAGTGATTCAGGAAGTTGAATTTATTTTCCATATTTTTGTGTATTTACTTAAACTATTTTGAGCATAAAAACAAAGGAATGATTTTTCATTTCTATTTTACCATTGCTTCTTGACTGTAATTAAAACTTTGACCAGCCCAGTCTCCTTTTTCTTCCATCCTGCGTGTTACGAAGGCACACTGGCCACCACACACGCCATGTGAATTTATGTTTTATAATTTGTTCTTTATCTTTTTGTATTAGATAATACGCTTTTTCTAAATAGCTTTAGCCAACTAGATTTCACCCAAGGGCAGTTTTACTGTAGTTCATGTACGAGCATGAAGTCATTGGTAGGAATGGTGCGTTATGCCTGAGGCTCCACAAAATATATCTTGTATACATCGTTAGACTGGAATCCAAACAGACACATCCCCTACTCCAAATGTAGAGACGCTTTGTTTCTGAATGGGGAGACCTAACGTGGCTACAGCTCCTGATTCACAAGATGACAGTGTGCACACATGTGCCATGTTTGTGTGAATGCCTGCGTCTGCCTTTTTTTTTCTTTTTTTTTTTTCAGTGAGTGCCCATCTGAGAGACAGGCTCAGATGGAAAGTCAGCCCGGGGAAGCGTGTGAAGAGAAGGCTGCAGTCACACACACAGCCAGAGCGAAACGGTGCTCAGATTTCATCCAGATTAATCTGGAAGCTTTGTAATGAGGGGTCTACTGTATATATTTAGCCAGCGCAGTGAGATGTAGGTCAGACAGACAGGCAGGATGGGCCAAACAACATGCCCAGATTGCCCACACTGAAGTGACCTTGAGTAGGTCGTCAATGATCCGCAACAACAACTCTCTATCTGTTCCTGTTGACCTGTGACAAACTGATACAACGGCTCTGCACGCTCCTGTTTTTGCTTCGGTCGTAGGTTTGAGCCCGTACGTTTTTTCTTTGTGGAACACAGAGGATCTTGGGAAATTCAATATCATGCGGCTTGTTTTTATGGACTTGTTGATTAAAAAGAGGGAAAAGAAAGAACAGAGAATGAATTATTGTCAACGTTCACGCCGTGTGTTGATACTGGCATTAGTTCAAATTTATTCAATGCAAGAACAAAGCACGCTCAGAAACATTTCTCAGTCTGTCTTCTGTAGCACTAGACAGGAAACACAACTAACTAAACACTGTGAAACGTACAACAATTATTCATCTAACCATCCGCAATGACTTTATTGACTGAAATCTTGACAGTTTTGTGCCACTGGCATCGCACAAGTCAATTTGGCGAAAAGAAATAGTTGAAACTCACGTTAATTTGGCAATCTTGAATTAACATGCAATAGATGCTATCAGATTTACACAGTTGAGCTTCTTCTATGGATCAATTGTTCTTCCTTTTTTTATCTTACTTTTTAAAAAGCCCGCACACTCAGTACTCAGCTTCGCCGTGCAGAGCGAGGTACGTGCAGAGCTTGAAAGCCTGTTTTTTCACGTTCAGCCGCTGCTGGTGGAAAGTTTTCCTGTGCTCACCTCGAATCTTAGCTTTGAGGAGCACACACATGAGGATATTTTTGTGGCATCGCAAGTTCAAGAGCTAATCATGTTTGAATATCTGAATTGAGAGAGAGAGAGAGAGAGAACAGATGTAAAGTGAAGACATTTTAACAAGACAATTGATTTTTTTGTGGGGTGGAGCATGAGAGGCACAAAGGATTTTTTGAAATTGAAGTGAACAGTATTCTTCAAGAAGCTCTTGGGGTGGGTCTTTAAATTAGACTCATCAATCTGACATGATGCGCCACTCTGCAGTTCAAAGGTTTTGCTCTTGAAGCCCACTCCAGTGGGAGCCAAGTGTGACAGGAACGGTGGCTGAAATTGAACATATTGCTGATACTCTCAAAAAGGATCTGTTTTTAAGATAAACTGAAGTCTGAAGGAGGAGGAGGAGAAAGGGGAGGTAGAAAAAGAAATATGTGTGTGTGTGTGTGTGTGTGTGTGTGTGCCTCATGGTGTCTCTGTATAAACCCAACGTGCCACACCCTCCCTAATACAAACACTGTGGATCTCTCTATCTGCCTCATTCTTTCACTCACACACACACACACACACACACACACACACCACTTGTGTGTCACCACAAACACCTTATCCTCAATTGCCCTGTCGGATTGGTTGTCACAACGCTCCAAATACCCACATAATGGCAGCACTGTTATTTAGATTTATGACTCAAAATTGGAGGAAAGAACATGTTGTACTGACGTCTGAAGCTCAGCTATGACAAAGCTCTCAAATATTCACCAATGTATTTCTGTTTCCTTCTAATGGTCCATTTTGGTGAAGGCACACGTTGCGTTGATGGCTTTTAAATTGAGACCCCCCCCCCTCCCCTTCATACACACTACACTCTATACACCCAACTCCCC
Organism: Amniataba percoides; assembly: GCA_037176925.1. Lineage (NCBI taxonomy): Eukaryota > Metazoa > Chordata > Actinopteri > Centrarchiformes > Terapontidae > Amniataba > Amniataba percoides. The sequence goes on along the minus strand of JBAJHX010000039.1, from coordinate 17,945,731 downwards.
ACCCCTGCCTTTTTCCCCCATCTCTGCTCTCATATTGTACACTAAGTATTTTGTGTTCCTCTGTATGTTCTAGCTCAATTATGTAATTTAGCACCCGTGTGTGTGTGTTCAGTAGCCATGGCAACAGCACAACATATCAGCGACCACAGAGCTACGCTGGGGCCGCGGGCACTGCCAGGGTTGTGCCAAAGACTAATCCATGCCAGAGGCGACATGAGCGAAGGAAAAGTGAGGCGGGTGGAGACAACATGACACACACATGCAAAATCACATACACATACACACACACACTGAGAGACAGACATAGACACACCAGCGTATTACTCTCTCCTCTCTCTCCTCGCCTTCCTTTTAAAACACAAGCGCACACACTGGATATCCTCCCATTCTTCTTGGCTGGAGCCTCCCATGGCAGTAGCAGTAGGAATCCATTCTCCACGGATGCTGGGACAGCTGTGCTGATACTGAATGAGACACAGTTGGTTCTGCCTCTCTCTGCATGCAGCTCGAGATAAAAACTACATGCTACTTAATTCAAATCTATATCGCCTGCTGCCAAAATGCACCCGGCTCATCTCGTCTTTGTCTCTGCCACCAAAGAGAGCCCCGAATTTCTCTGCAAAAATTGCTGTAAATTCGCTCCTGCTGACACATGGTGGCCTCCAGTCACCAGCTGACAATAAACACAGAAAATTTATATCACTGACAAAGACATTAATCACAGAAGCCTTCATAACCCTCTCAGTTATAAGCTTAGAGATACAGCATGTACACTGAATGCAAATAATCCACAACGTGCTACCAACCCTGAAGCTGCAATGCTAACAAAAAGCTAACATGAAGCTCTGGGATGTCTTTGCATGACTACCTCCTCACTTTAGACTGCTGGCCTTTGGTGGTGCCAATGAAAGGAGGACACATTAACACAGAAATGGCACCTTAACTAAGCCAAGCCAGGGTGCAATGTATAATGTGCAAAATGCAAAAGCATCTTTTAATGATGGCCTTTTTTTGCAGTGGACTGGCCTGTAACTGGCGGCGTGGTATGAATGAATAAGTAAAAAGAACACGGTGTCCCAGGCAAGCGTCTGGCATTATGACCTCCTGGTGTCCTGTGATGAGGGGAAAAGATCCGGCGCTGCCTGTACAGCACAAAACAGCAGCCACAGCCAATCAGGGACTCAGATTTCACCCGGTGCTGCCTGTCTTCCACCCTTCCACGCACACGCACACACACACACACACACACACACACAAACTACTCATTTGCAAGAGAGCACAATAGATCAGCCCTACCTGTCAGTCACATGTACTATGAGTTCATTCCTCTGTCTTCTGTCCAAAAGCAGAGTGCTCTACTGGCTTTTGTAAATCTCAAACTAAACTCATTTTTGCTTCTTGGCATCAGTGAGTGACTCTGTCGGTCTGTAAATGTAAAGCTAGGACAGAAGTGCACCTCCACCAAAACCCACAGTTATATCATGATTCACATCTGGGGAATATAATATAGACAATAATACAAGATAAGATTTTTAACTACTTGCTGTGTGACTTTCAAATTAAACTTCAGCAATTGGCTTAAAAAGGATTTTTTAAGGACAGAGGTGAAACACGGTCGCCTGGAAACTGGCATCCCGGCTAATCCAGCGATAACCACTCACAGGCCTAATTGGCATGAAGACATGGCACCAAAGGTTTGAGCTGCATGTTTGCATGTCCGCGCGTGCACGCTCGCACGTGCGCACGCATGCAGTGACTCTGCACGCGTGTGTGCGCCTTTAATTCTGAAAAATCCAACATTTTCTGTTTATTCAGACTGCGGTTCCATCAGATTTTAATCCTCCAAACAGCTGTTCCAACTCATTTTGCAGGCCTTGGGAGGAGACAGGGAGGAGGATGAGGGGGGAGGGGGAGGGGAGGGCCACCTCAGCAAACACGTGCAAATGCAAAGTTAATGCTCCAAAGTGCAGGTATTGATTACATTAATTTAATCAGATTTTCACATAAAACAAACTAGCTCATGCTTCCACCCCCACCTCTAAATATTGCTTTGATATTTTCACTGAAAACACTGCTGTCTGATAGGGGGCGATAAGGACTGGTGGTGACGTAAGAAAAACATCATACATCCTCCTGGAGCAACATATAGCGCTGATAAAGAAAATTGCAGCGCTGCAGTCTGGGAGGACGGAGCAATAAGTCATGTGCGCCGAGACGCTGACCTCAAAGCAGAGGTGACTTGTGACTGTTAGAGCCGGACAAAGCAAACAGAGCAGGTCGCTGCTGCGTGAGAAAGAAGAGGAGGAGAAGAGAGGCGCAGGAGTTGAAGTTGAAGCAACTGAAATGAGTCTGAGATACAAAACATTGGGAAATGCAGCGTTTTCTTTCCCTTCTTAATTCAAATAGCAGCGTGTGGAAAGCATCTCGCCTGTGTAAAATGCAGCTTAGGAGTAATATTTGTGATGTAATCCGTCTCTCCCTGTTCCAAAAGGGCTATTTTCCTTTGCACGCGTTAAAGCTGCGCGCTCGGGGCTGCAGACAGGAGAGGAGGGAGGTAAAAAAAAAAAAAAAGAGAGAGAAAAAGTCTCGTCTTGTCTGACCACACCGCCAATAATAAAAAAAGAAGAAAAAACTATATAAAATGCAACTTTTAATGAAGCGTGTGCGGAAATAATCAGCTCTTCTTCTCCCCCTGCTCGGGCCTGCTGCGGGTCAGCAGGAGCATCAGAAAAAAACAAAACAAAAAAAAAACATTTTCTCAAGATGGAATATATGAAAACACACACACCTAATGCGGAATAAATAGGGACTGAATAGGACTTACCACTAAGGCATTGTTTAGAAGGTGAGTAGGGTAATACTTTAGTGTTGAGAGGGTGTTAAGAGGCGAGGAGAGCAGGGGTCAGCGTCCAGGCGGGCAGAGGGGGGGCAGAGGGAAGGAATAAGTTAAAACGTCGCACAGTCTGAGATGACAACATTACGAGCTGCATTACAGTACCACTGAACACATTGAAAAAAAATGCAATGAAACCAGAAAAAATGTGTGTGTTTTTGGAGGAGCAGGTTTTGTGTGCGTCATTGTGGAGCGGACAGTTTCAGTTTCGGGGGAAAAATAAATAAATAAAAGCGGACAAAAAAAGGAAATAGGCTAGTATTAGTAATTGGAAATAACAAGAGAAAAAAAAATATCGTCAAACACAATCTGAGCAGAAAAGTGTGATTATAGGCTCCAAGTGTGTTTTCAGAATTAAAGTGGGAATGAAATATAAGAGGCTTTACTGCGGAGGTGGCTCCCATCTCTCTTTATAAACCTGTAACAGCTGTTTGACACGACAAAAGGGCCTGCACATCGATATGATTTTCATCCCTAAATTATATCAAAAGAACGAAAACACAGCAGGAGTCACACACACACACACACACACACACACTCCTCTCTCTCCTCGTAATCTGCCTCCATTACGCAGCGTCCGTCACTTCCCAGCACGCTGCTCGTCTCCAGAGAGGCTTTTATCACAGTTAATAATTCATTCGATTGTTTACAATTGTTGCCATATCCGAGGTCCAAGCTCGAATTTTTAATTATTAACAGGAATTAAATAAACAAAATGTGCCTTTCCGTCTGCAGACGGAGCTGCAAGGGAATGCTGTGTGTGTGTGTGTGTGTGTGTGTGTGTGTGTGAGTGCAGAGAGAAAGAGAGGGCTGCTGGTGCTGTTTGCACGGAGAGGGAAGTTGTTTCTTCTCTTCACAACACACACATATGGGCGCAACGTTTTTTTAAAAAAATGACAAGAAACACAGTATGAGGGACTGCAAACACACTGAAGTGTGTGTGTGTGTGTTTTTCTCCTGCCCGGCCAATGACACACATGCAAGTTACCATTATGTGCAACATGTGTAGCACATTACACACTGCATGAGCTTCTGTTGTCAATTACTTTTCATTAGAGGAAATTTATGTAGTTAAATGAAAGATTCTTTTGTTGGGGGGGATTATCTGCTGTGAAAGAATATTTATCAATTACAGATTAAGTCATTAGCTCTAAAGGCCTGTTTGAAAATGCAGGCCGAGGAACTCAGAGCTGAAGGCCATTTAAAATAAAATCCTTATATAAGTCATTTCATGCACACAGAAAATCCTGATCTATAGACAATATGTGTGATGCTTTTAATCATCCTTTATCAAACTGCTGCTATTTTCCCTCCATTTCTATGTCAGATTCAGTCAGTTTCACCCTCTGAGTCTTAACCAAACACACTAAGGAGCCCATAATCGCTTCTTCAATAAAATGAAGAATTAAGGGAAAATAATAAAAATCTCCTTTCCCTCTCTGGTGTCAACAAGAGGGCGACATTATGATCCTCGCTGCTGATGTTTTTAAATGGGAGCCAGACTTGACTTGTGCCCGCACGAGAGGAGCTGAGAACATCCCCTCAGCCTCCGGTAGCCGTCATCAGAGAGCATATGACGGGAGGGAAAAGCCTTTTAATAAAACCACTGTAAAAATCAGGAATGAATTACACATCAAACGGGCCCTGGCAGTCCACTGTCAGATGAAGCCAATGAGGGATAAACAAGTCTGCTTTATAAGAGTAAAGACTTCCAGCAGCTGTATAATATGGGCAGGTCGTTGCCACCGCTTGGCTTAACAGAAGGAAAAACCTTCAGAAAGACCTGGAGAAAAGAAAAAAAAGAGGCTTCGTCTGAAAAACAAGATGCCTGGAAGGAAGCAGTAGAGACTGTATCAAATTCAGGATTATATTCTGCGTTGCAGGACACATGCAAAGTGCACAGAGTGGACTGAGAATGAGAATTTAACACACTTGAGTTTAAGAGAGAGGAAAAGTGTGTGAGTGAAGATGCAGAGTCTGGTAAACTTCTGCAAAAAGCTGCGAAAAGATCACTGAAAGACTTCTGCAATGGAGTGTTAATTTTTTTCTCTGTTCACTCTCTCGCACTGTTGTAAAGGTGGTATTTTCAGGCCGAAATGAAAGATTAAAATGTGGGGTTTTGCCACGATGAACCATCGGTACAGCAGAGAAAAATAAAAATAATAGTTCAAACACAACTTAAGAGCTTCTCCAAAGTGGTCAAAGGGCAACATTTATTATGGATGCCTCACACCTGAAGAGTCATTTTAGCATACTATACACAAACACACACACACACACA
>JBAJHX010000039.1:17924666-17934905 GCA_037176925.1 Amniataba percoides | reverse complement strand
ATAATAATAATAATAATAATAATAATAATAATAATAATAATAATAATAATAATAATAATAATAATAATAATAATAGATGCATACCCTGTATGAATCTGATACTACAAAGCATTCAGGCATCCCAGGACCTCTGGAGGGTTCTTCGTTCAACAGAAAGGTTTCGGTTGCCTGAAATGTAACACAACAGTCATTTATTCATTAATTGACACTGTCTTTAAGGTTCAGGGATTTAAGAACACACAGAAAAGCTTTCTGCAAAGCTGTAAATACAGATATTTTTAGGTGAGAATCCTCCTCATCCTGACGCTTGTATCGCGCTATTTATCAGTCATCAAGTCCCACCACCAGATAACCAGAAAAACGTCATGGTCCACCTTTACAGTCTGCCCACGCCCTCTCTCTCTCACACACTCACAGATCACGGGTGTGTGCGGCCTGCCTGAGCCCATATGCTGTGCAGGCCTGAGGCCCGGCCCAGCCCTGCCAGTCACCACCACTTGAATGGGGGGGGGAGCAAAGTGTTTAGCCGTCATGCCCGCACACAATACTCCAAACACAATGGCATTTCCTGTCCCTGCTGTTTCACCTGCATGGTCACTTTTCTGTCAGTATGCACTGATTCAGCACAAATCATTCACACACACACACACACACACACACACACACACACACACACCAACGCGCACAGTCACATACTACACAGTCGGGCGCAGCCTCGCACATACAGAGGCCATACGTCTGCCCGCGTAAACAGACACACACGTCCAAACACGAACCTTCGGCTTCACTGCGGGTCCTGCATCGCATTCACTGATAGATGCAGCTAAAGTATTTATTCTGTGTTTGTTTCTATTCAGCGCACTTCATTTGTATGCCAGCAGAGACTTGGGCTCTGAATGAGCATCCATTGCAGTTCTGCTGTCAATTGAGGCAGCCGGGCCAGACAACATGGATGGGAGGGAACCACAGAGTTGGTCTGGATCAGGGATGGGAGTTCTGCCTGGTTAGCTAGCCCATGGCAATTACTTTTAAGTCCAAACTGGTACAAATTGGTTCTTGCCAGGCTAAATTTGAATGTCTGCTTTGGAAATTAACTAAACCTGTTAGGCGATGGCTAAAAATGACGAGGTTAAAGAAAATAACTCTGCGAGTTAGTGCAAGGGAAGTTTTACTTTAAGTTTAGTTGCTGGATAGAGGAAAAGAGGTGAAATAATCCGATTTTCCAGAACTTTACGTTCTCGTCTCTTAACGTACCGTAAGCAGCAACAAACAGGGACCCAAAACAGGAACAAACATTGCTCGTAGCCAGTAACAAAATGTAAAGTTATACTATTTAAACTGGCATGTGAGGTAAACAATTTTTTAGGGAATTCAAACACACATTAGGTTACTTAAGCATTTACATATGCACACAAATACACACACGCACACAGTGACACGGGATTGCACTTGAACAAATACATGCGCAGACACATACATAAACACACAGCACTATAATAAGTCCCAGACTCAGGCTAACCAAGCTGCGGCTGGAGACACAGGCTATTCATATCCTTCAGAATGAGAGGTTACAGCTCGAGTCTTTTCCCTTTCCCTTTCACTGTAACACAGGATTTCACCCGATCTCTGTGGCAAAGGTCCGGCAGGCGGATTGATTAACGTAAGATTAACATTGGTTTTGTTTAGCGTTGCCTCTCTCGCTCACAATTAAGTTTAGCACGGGCCACATGAAGCGCCCGCTCAGATAAACAAAGTTAGAATTCAAGTCATCCAAGTGACTAAGAAAACACTACTCGTGGCGTTCAGCCTCGGCATCCAACCTCTGGCCTGTCATCATTAATATGTGGAGAAACACTGGAGGAAAACCATTTGAAACCATTTGTCCCACTAAATGGTGCCCTTGTCAAGCTCCCCAGGCTTCCTGTTAAGCTCTTAAACTGCCCGGTGCAGCTGAAGGATATATTTTACTCTGCTGATAATCACAGAGTAGCTTGGAACAAGGCACACTGGTAGTTCTAGTTGCCTCTTTTTGACAAGTTTCAGTCATTCAAACTTGAAAAATGAGTTGTGCTGCACAGACGGCAGAGCTCCGGCTCAGGGGGACTAAACAATGATAAATGAGAGGATAAAAATTGTGGGGCAGTTAATGAATGTAGCATCTCTCCGTCCATATCTTTCTACCTCTTTATCTCCAGCCCTCAGAGAGGGGCATCGTTTGTTTGAGGCTGATTGTTTGATGTAGCTCCCTGCAGCACTGGCCCCCTTTTTCCCCCTCTCGGTCTGTTTTTTATGGAGCATGGTATCAATTATATATATGTGTTTTTCTATATGTATGTAGCATATGCCCAATCCATATGGCCGGCCTAGAGCTAAAATAGACGCAGAGCCTTGTGTAATTAACACTTAAAAAGCTCCAGAAATCATTTGATGTCTGGGACGTTGACTTTTTTGGTGACTGAGACAGGAATGTAATACAACAGTGGAACGGCTGTCAGGTTTTATCGATGGAGAGTGTGGACAGTGTCTTCATGACTGCAAACAATTGCAAAGTGGAAAAGAAGATGGGGAAATTTCACAGCCCGGGCCCAAGGACAGAAGGGAACACTTCTTGGTCAACGCCACAGTTCAAGTCTCCGTATTATGATGGAATAAAAAGGATTGCTCAATGTGCTTTCTTCCTGCGAGTGAGCAGACTGATATAAATCTCAGTCTGGGAGTAAAATGTAGCCCCATTTATAACCTCAAAAGTCTGTATGTTACTCTGTACTTCAGTCATGTGGTGCTCCCAACAAATGCTTTATTGGAAAGATTTTAATGTTTCTTTAATCTGTTGTTCAGCCACGGGTTACATCTTCAAAGGTATTTCAAATATTTGGAAAGAGTAGACACAAATTAAATCACAGAAATGCCTTTGACGTGGCTATGATAAATATTTTTACATGAACAGTGGCTCACATGACTTTATGTAACAAGAAAGAAGTTGCTTGTAGTGATAAATTATCTACAATATAATTTGACTTTGCAGTTACTGTCAGTTCTGTGAAGATTTATAGCATTTATCAGGTCATTGTTTTAGTTTTCTGCGCCACAGCTTAACTGTTTTTGCTCACTCACATAGCTCTTGTCGTGCTTTTGGTCGGGTCGGGCAGCTGTTTGCACCAAAAAAGCCCTAAACACCCATCTCATACAAGCGGCAGACCAAGCTAGTGACAAACAGATGAAGAGGCGGATATTTCCCTCAGACAAAAGAGAGGTAAAATGACAGCAAATATTGAACCTATAATCATCAGGTGGACAGAAATACAACTTTGAAGGAATGCTTGTGTTGCTGTATCTGCTGGATGTGTAAATTAGCAACACACTGGGTTATATTAATCCACAAGGTGCTCATATGGCAGTTTTGTGACCACAATGCATCTAAGGAGCAAAAAAAAATCTGTTATTTCAGGTTTAAAATGCTCTTGAATGACTTGTAAAAATTATGGTTTTGATTTTACATATAATGTTTAGATTGGTAATTCTACCTGGCTGAATCACAAAGTAGCACACGGGGTCCTAAACTTACAAATGAGATGCAGAATGTAAAGTATGAATCCAGAGGTGTTTCACAAGCTTAACATAAAGACGACAGCAGTGTGAAGCAGCTAGTTGGGCTTCGTCCAAAGTGAAAAAATAGGACTACCAACGGCTCTAAAGCTGCCTTACCTATTAATGTATTAGTACATTTTGTTTGCTAAATCTGCACAGGAACAAAGACCCAGTGGTACAAAACAGTGAAACTCTGGAAAACTCAGCGCAGTAACTGTCCTTCACCGAGAGATAGTTCAAACACATATCTCTCCTAAAAACCACAGCTAGTCTTTTTCACATTTCCGTGTTGATAAATGAGATTTGGAGGTGTCAGTGGGCATATTGTCTGGATGGTGCCAGGTTAGCTGCATCTCCTTAGCTTGATCCCAGAAAGGGAATTTCCCAAAATGTTGAGCTGTTTTATTTCTAACCATCGCATGTTGCACTCTCACGTCCACATTAAGAGAAACAATAAGGAGTGTAAACGTGATCTCCAGAGTACCTCATTTGCACTCTGCACGCTCACTCCTCTCCAATGTATATACAGTAAGTCAGACCTAAAGGGGCTCAACTGGGCTGCCTTCCATCTCAGAGCACATATACATGTGGCCCACCTTCCCCTGTCCCTCTCACTCTCCTGATCACACGCAGACACACACCAGCGCAGCACACACCTGGCTTTCCGTATTTCTGGATACACAACAATCCATTAGAGGCAGGTATCCTCAACAACACTGATTAAGGGCCCTCTGATCCTTCCTCTGTAGCGTCCTAATCATTAGCAGCATCGGCTGTGTGAGCTCAACAGTTTCTAGAGCATCAGAGCTTTCTCCTGTACTGCAAAACACAACTGACACCCTATCCGGTCCCACTTCATTCAGCCTTAATTGTATCCTCATTCTTCACCTGGTAACAAGCTAACAAACCTGTGCTGATGTGGCAGGCACATCAAAGAGAGGGAGGGATGGGAGGGGGAACTTGTTTGTAGAAAAAAATGTGTGGGGGAATATGAAAGGGGAAATTTACGTTGTGTGAGTCCAAGCCAGCGCCACCTCAGGGAGAAATGCTGGAAAAATGTGATATTTTACACCTGCATCTCAGGAGGTGAGGAATGAGACAGGGAGCAGGGGAGGCGGTAATTAGAGGAGCGCGCACGTGTGTGTGTGCGTGTGTGTTTATAAAGGATTTTTAGTATGTTTCTGGGGCTTGCCACTGGTTCTTTTTCAGCATTCAATTTGGTACGATGCATTCGATGCCAGATTATTAAAAATGCTAAACCTGGTTACGAATGCTAAAAAAAAAAAAGAGGAAAAAAGTGTTGAAAATTTAAACAAATATGCTAATATTGTTACAGTGATAAATAGCTGGCAAGCTCAGTTTAATGAATAATGCTATTGGCTCTAATTCCTCATTAAGGCCCTAAAGAGGAGAGTGAAGAGAGAAAATACATGTATTGTTGTTGTGATTTCTTTTTTTTCCCCCAAATTAAACTCAGAAGGCAGAAGATACCAACACCTTCCCAAATTAAGTAGATTCAAATTACTTGGTTACACAGCTGGTGTGCAGTCTGGGGTGTCTTGTGAAACCAATTAATGTGAGGGTTAAGTCTTGATAAAGTAATTGAGGCAGGGTTAGAAATGAGATGGAAGAGTTAGGAGTGTTATGTGATCAGCCTGAGCTGGATGAGACAAAGTAATACTTCCTTTACACTGCAAAAAATGTCCATCTCGTCAGAGTCTTTGCACAGTGTTTTTATTAAAGCAAGTTCAAGAAATTAGTCAGTGCTGTTTGGTTGTTTCCAGAGAGAACTTATTTGATCTGAACTGGAGTCAAACTAGACCCATGTCCTCATGCATCTGCTTTATTTCAATACTTAGTCACTTGTTGAGAGAAAACTAAAACTGCACTGGGTGCAGGTGAGATTACTCGCTCCAGTGTTTTTCTTTTCACGTCTGTACATTTTCAATACTCACTTAAACAAGCCGCAGAAAGAGGCTACAAAAGCAACCCTGCTGCTTTCACCTGACAAAAAGTGCTCTCCACTAATAAGTTCATAACAGTGCTTTTGGTTTGAAACTGCCATTCATCTGTTGAAGAGTAAATGCTCTATAAGAGGCACCACTCATAAAAACAACAAGCTTTCTGTGCCTGTGAGAGTGTCTGTTTTAAATGAAATAAAGTAAAAGTAAATTGCAGTCTAAAATGCTTCATTTTGCTATTTTTCAAGGTGCCTCTTAAAGGGATCAAAATATAAAAAAGGAGCACAAAGATACTTCTATACCTGCATCTTACTGTTGGACTGCACTTTGTAAGCCATTTAGTGTTTATCCTTTTTAATTATTTTACTCATAATGACAAGAAAGTGAAATTACAAACACCCTTCGCTTCTTAACCTGAAATTTAAAGGGACTCTCTACTACTTTATACATTTTTATACTGCTTTAGCATCATTGAGACTAGCATGTGAAAACAGTGGTAAAATGTCTGAAGCCTAAGAAAACAACCCTGATGATGTCATAGTGATGTCACAAGGGCTTTTCTGAATTGAGCTCAAGACAAATATTTGACAGAAAGCCTGGGTTTCAAAGTGGAGCCACGGAGTCTGACAGATGATGGCATTCAACAGGCAGGGAAGGTTTCATGAATGACGCTAAAATGAAATTGCAGGATCCAGATTTTGTTTCGCTTGACTCGTCAGAGTAACTAAAAGTCAGGATATCTCAGCCTCAACTGCTTCACTTCTGACCATATTTAATTCTTTTAATCGGTCTTCCTAACTCTTTGTAAGTGCACCACTAAATCACAAGAATACCCCTTAAAGTCTTGTTTTCTGCTCCTACCAGTTACTCAGCATTTAAAAAGGTACATGCAAACAATTCAGGCCTTGTGAATTGACAGTTTTTCTTTCTCTTTCTTTTGACTCGCTCTGTGCAACACGGATGTCACCTCAAAGAAGGTGTCCCATGATCACACCCCTCAGTGCGTCCTCGATAGCGGCGGCTCTTCTAAACCATGGCTCAACAGTTACAGTAACAGCTTAAAAACCAATCAGCCCGACCAAACCATCTGAGCTCACTCTCCTAATATTTACGCTGTTTGAGTGTAGATCAGAGTTTCCATCTTTAAGCTACGGCAAAGGCTCTCACATCACATGAGCTATCATAGCCTGCTTGAAGCCTTATTTATTTTTCCAGGGGAATGTCAAGGCCAGGACAAACATAATAGCATAATATTCTGTATACAGTGAGCGATGACATCACTGCCAGCAACAGCCAAGAGGGAGATCACACAAGACTGGAAAACCGCTTGTCTGATCATCATGTGGTGGGCTGCACGCACACACACACACACACACACACACACACACACACACACACAAACAGTGCAGGATACAATTACCTCAACTATTCACACAGCACTTCATGATTACTGTATTTGTCCCTACACTGTATATAACACATATGGCCATGAGAGAGCGGTGGAGACTTTTAATTCATCTATATATTCAAAATATGACTAATTTTGTTGATCATGAGGGTTTGATAAATATTTAACTGCAGTTTGGGCCTCAACACGTGTCATGTTTACAGTTTCATGATGATGGGTCACGTTTCCTTTTTGCTCTCTAACATTATTAGAGAAAATCAATAACCTGTGGTGCCACAGATACAGATCATCTCCACAGAAGTGAAATTTTAGTGTTTATTTATGTATCAAAGATGGAGCTTCGGCCTCAGGGGATGCTCAGGCAAACCTGACACTGATTGACAGATGCCTCCAGTGCCTTCTGATTAAACCAACATGCAACTGAAATATTTGGCACAAATTCACAATATAGCCTTTCCTTTAAAAAAAAAAAAAAAAAAAAAAGAGGTGAGTTGCTGCTATAAGTAGGAAAATAACAAGTCGAGATAATCCCATGTGAGGCATGTCCTGAATTCTGTATCATTTTTACTGATGAGCTTCTTGGGCAGCTGCCATGTCAGCTAGGAAGCTCGTAAACAAATAATTATTCATACTAATAATCTTCCATATTCATGTGCAAATAAGATCCCTTCCTGGTATCTAAGCAGCTTCAAGGTTGTATGTGGGAGGTTCCCCTAACTATTGCCTGACTTGAGTCATTTCATGCCAAAAAAAGAATCTATCTCAGGGTCAAGGATGTGTAAGCTATATATCAGGATTTTTTATTTATTTATTTTTTTAAGTAAAAAGCCTTTTTATTACCAGTTTTGAAACGCACAACCACTGCATTCAGAGGCACGTTTTCACAACCTCACAGGGAACACATCTGCCAGTTTAAACAAATATCCTGTGAGGGCCATATGAGGATAAAAAAAGAAACAATAATAGATTTTCTTGTGAAAGCGCTCGGCCAATTCAAATTATGAAGAAACCACAAATAAAATCTCAAATGTTGCTGGATCCCAGAAGAATGCTAAAAGTGAGCAGATTCCCAGGTCAAGCTTTACAAACTTTTGAAGTCGCGCTGTCACAGGATTTCTCTGAATCACACAAAGTGCCTAATGAAGGAACAGCTCTAAACCGCTGTGCGTAATTACGCACAAATCAAACAGGCACATAATTAAATGTTGGCGCAAAAAAAAAGTTCCATCCTCTTACAGCCAAATTTCCAAACTCGGCTAAACTTTTCTTTTAGGTGGGATGCGGACTGTTGAGGTCCTCCACGTGTCACCACGTAACCTTTATAACGCACAGCTCGACGCCTCTTGATGAGCTGCTTACTCTGTATGATATGCGATACCGCGTATCATATATGTGGCTATAAATAGTCCGCAGACAGGCCCACAGAGACCAGGGACCGGAGCAGTCACGCTCTCCGTGCGGATAAAACCACAGAAGGCAGTGGGCATCGGGCGGTGAACTGAGAGGGCTGGACGCTGGTTTGGCCAAGAAATAATGGCAACGTGCAATGAAACTATCAAAATAAGGTGTACTATGTTTCCTCATTTAAATGCACATGCAATACTCCAACGAGGCAAGCTCTGCTGATTTAAAAATAACCACACAACTATAATAAGTGGAACTGTGGCAGAAAACATACACAGGTAGGTGGAAGGACTTGGCACACTCTTTGGTGACTGCTACCCATTAGAGCCACGCAAGTAAATAGAAACACACACAGGAATTATAAGTGGGGAAGTCAGCCCACTGAACTTTACTTTAAAGTTCTTTCTGTGTATCATTAAATCTATGAACAACTACAATGAATCTGAAAGCTGACTGCATAAATGAGCAAATTATTGGTTTACATAGCACGTACCATTGTGGTGTAGGGAAATGTGCCAACACTCTCAAAGACCCATTTTCCACTCTGAAAAGTTCGGCTTCCAAAAAAAAAAAAAAAAAAAAAGTGTGTGGGAGAGAGAAAAGTGCTCGGTTTCTTGTTCAGCTGGGCCTTATACCGGAAGCAAAAGAGCCCTAATACACGGCCTGTTGCCCGGTAAACATTTTTTCTTTTTTTTTTAGGGAATCTGTAGAGAACTCTTCTCGGCCGAGGCGAACGAGGACAGAGTCAGAGTGTAATCCTGCTCTCCGGCTGCTTCACGCGGGCTGTCTGCGCTCGCTCTCTGCTCCTCCTGATATTTCCATGAAAAGCTCCGTCAGCGTGCCGCTCCTCCCGTCCACCGACCGTCCACCGACACAGCCCCCCGAGCCCGCAGTGTCACAGAGGGGGGGTCCCGCCGGCACCGACCGCACGCAGCTCGCGCTCTCTGCTCACGCGCTCACCGGATCAGCTGTTGCTCCTGCACGGTGCGGGCGGCGCGCGCTCCTCCGTCCCTGTGCATGCTCCGACTCCGCTGCTGAGGGAGAAACACACACACACACACACACACGGCGGAGTCCCTCCTCGGAGCTGCCCCACCTGCACACCTCACAGTCCGGAGCAGAAAGTTGCGGGGAGGCTCGGTCAGAGCGGGACCGACGGGGGCTGCGCGCGGACACGGCGTGAGACACACTGAGCGGCCGAGGCAGAAAACAAACAGATGAAATGAAGAGTGAGCAGAAGTGAGAGGCGCAGCGCGGCCGCACGCAGCGGGAGGACGCGCAGTGAGCCGCGGCCGGAGGAGCCGAGCTGCTGAATGATTAATAACCAGAGCGGCCCGCAGTCTGTCGCGTTCAGTGAGTAACCAGGGCGGCAGCTGGGGGTTTAGAGGAATTAAATACGGGCTCAGAGTAAACCGTGGACGCAGGGGATTAGCAGCTCTCACCGGCAAAAGTGTAGGAGCAGCTCGGGAGGGAGCGGAGGTTAGAGAGGAGAGGAGAGGAGGAGAGGGGGGGGCAGCCGGCGGCAGGTTGTGACAAAAACAGATATTTTCTACGTGTGTTCAATAAAAAGCACAGAAGGAGCTGTAAATGTCACTTTGGGGACTTTATGCTCAGATGAATGCCTGAAGCAGCGGGTGCACGTGACTGTTTAGTGTAAAAATATATCTGTTTTTGATTTTATTTTTCAAAAGAGATGTTTTAAAAAGGCCTCGGTGTGTTGAAGCTCTGCACTTCATTTAAGTCTCATCAGATCTCCACCACGTCCTGCCTGTGATGATGTGAGAAGTGTGAGCAGCCGTCCCAGGTGTGTATCTCACATCCAGCACCTCACACCTCGCAGGTCACGCGCACGCGCCTCAGGACTCTGTCGGTGTGTGT
>JBAJHX010000039.1:17885371-17908783 GCA_037176925.1 Amniataba percoides | reverse complement strand
ATAATAATAATAATAATAATAATAATAATAATAATAATAATAATAATAATAATAATAATAATAATAATAATAATATGCTTGTGGCTTGTAAATGAGACATAAACAAAAACTATTGGGTTCATGCATGCAGAGAAATCTGATATATAATTGGAAACAAGTTGGATCAAATAAAAAAAGGCTCACATTTCCATGAGAGCAGGTACTGTTCTGCTTTCGGGAAGACTGATCACAAACCATTTTTTTACTATGTTGGCGGCATATACTCTGAGGTATTAGGTAACATTTATTGATTAAATGGTGATCTATTAAGTGCTCACTAATACTGTAAACTCTTTGTGACCTGATCATTTCTCAGTGGTGAACAGAAGGAATTTGTGATGTGTCCTGCATCGTTTCATCCGTCCTGAGTCATGCTTTAGTTATGTATTAGCAGAATATGTTTCATACCCTTGTTATACAGAGTTACCAGATTTGTTGATAAAATTCCTTCCATTTCTTTTTGAGCAAAGACACAGATGAATTCTAGTTTATTATAAATCAATATGGTCTGTAAATCTATGACAGAGCCAGACTGGAAGACTTCAACATAAAAGCCTGTTTGCCTGAAAAAATCTAATCTATCTAACAGTAACAAAATGACAAATTAAAAGATAAATAATAAATCTAATGACATTCCTTGTAAATACAAAAAGCAAACGCTGCATGTTGGTTTTCCCTGTTCGGGCCCTATACACTACAAAACATATGTGTTGTATTTAAGAAATTAAAATTAGTATTTTATTCTGTATGACAGGACTCCACTGCTTTTCATGAATTCATATGGTTTGAAAATCACTAACTTGCAGACTTGAAAATTGCTTGAAATGGCTGAAGGTATTTATATAAATATAGCAATGCTGTATATGTCAAAGTTACTTTACCATCACGTAATGCAGATGCGGTCTGAATTTCAGCAGCCTTATAATAACATAACATTAAAATGACACAAAACGCAAGTTTGAAGTCCTTGCAAGTTGATTTTCTGTCTGGGTGGAAGGAAAAACACATTAAAACAAACTCCTGAACCCATGGTGTGTTCTGCAGAGGTCTTCTGGCATTAATCTAAAGTAGCTGTGATGAGCAGCAAATGGCCTCGAACATGTAAAAGCGCCCGTATGCTCCTGTGAACGAGAGCGACCTAAGAGGGTTCAAACTGATCGCAACTTATATATGCAGCCACCTGGAACAGACTCCCTGACTTGCCAAATGTATGCCATGTTTAGCCCGGGCAAGTCTGGCTGCTCCGAGTGTGTGTGTGTGTGTGTGTGTGTTGTCAGGTCTGTTACTGTGGTGCTCGTTTGGTCCTCTGCTGTTGTGCAGCATGTGGCCCACAGATTAAGGCTTTAAATGAGACTCTCTCCTGTTCTGAATGCCCCCTCTGTTTGCTTACAAGGCCCGGGTGAGACAGAGTGGAAGGATTTGAGAGGGTTTTTGTATCTCCTCCCGTTCTGAGAGGGAGGGGGGGCATCCTATTATGAGCGAAAAGCTAAGGGAGGGCATGGTTACAAAGGGTTAAAACCTGAGAGTGTCTTTTTTTGGCATTATATGCAGAATTGGCTTTTTTTTTTCCTTTTTTTTTTTTTTAAAGACATGTGGAAAACGGCTCCAAACAGATTTTAGTGTAAGACAGGTGCCAGCTCTGCCATCTGCTTTCAGTTTTACCTCCCTGTCTGTCTGCTCTCAGCCGATCCCCTCCTCTCTCTACAATCCCGATTCATCCATCTCTTTCTCCCTCTCTTTCTTTTTCCCTCTTCCACCAATCAGATCTGACACCCTCCCCATCATGTGCTGGCACACACCCTTTGGGTACCTGGAAGGCATTAAAAGTGGAGAGAGATCAAATCAAATGGGAAATTTATTAACTTCAGGTATGACATATTTGGAAAATATTTGGCATTAAATGTGCAAGTATATGCATACACACACACATATTGATGGATGAGGGGCCGGTGAAAATTATTACAGAGCGAGGGGGAATTCGAAAAGAAGGAGAGTTATCTATTTTTTTCTTTTGGTTGAAGAGAGGGTATTTTCAGGAGAAAAGGGGAGGGCCTTTTTCTCATCCTCTGATTTATTTAATACCTCATCCACTTCATCCTTCACTTGGGAGATTTATTACAAAAAGGAAAAGAAAAAAAAAGATTGTTTTTCCGTCATTCTGTGCCAGTAATTACAGTTTACTTAGCAGCTCTTTTTTCAAAAGTCTTTATCATTTTTAGTACCATTTCCTTATGTTGCCATAAATACAATTGTGAAACATTCATTAGGACAGGCGGTTTATTATTTTTTCCAAGTCCAGGAGGGGGTCTAAAAAAAAGAATAATGCAAGGAAGTATATTGTTTTTTTATGAAATACAAGACTCAGCCTGCCCCCACTCAAATCACTTGTACAGTCCCTTACTGTAGAGGCCAACTCAGCACAGGCCGAGGGCCCCAAAGGGTCACGCGGTCCCTAAGCCTGATCCGCAAAGCTAAAAGTGACTGTTAGCAAGAGATACTGTCAGAAATCCACAGAGCCCAATCAGCATCCTGATTCTCTTCACAATTATCAGAATCTTTTCATATCAGCCAGTCCCGACCTATTTTTTATTATCGTTTTACAATTTAATTATGGTGCACACAATACCATGTTACAGCTACAGTAAAATCATAAAGCATTTTTATGTTCAGAAACAGAACAGCCCTCCTTTTAGTAAATAAAAACTACACTACATCTTTCAAGAATAATGCTCTTTTATTGAGTTGACTATTTGCTCAGTTTTTGATTTAACACAGTTAATCAAAATATGTTGAACATTAAACTCTGAAATGGATCCAAATATAGCTTCAAATTATTTACACGCTCCACTATTCTAAACATAAGTGATTGAAATATATCCCATTATGGATTACATGCAAATTTGGGTTTAAGTATTTTTTGATTTCTAAGGTTGAAAAAAAAAGAAGAGCTCCAACCACATCTATTCTCTGGAATTTTTGTTTATCTAATACAACAAAGACACATAATAAGAAATGATCTGATTCTTCATGTTTAATAAATTGCTTCTTATCATTCAAATTGCAACATCTACATGCCCTTTTTCTGAAATGGTGTTCTGTATGTTTAGGAGCCCAAATACATGTAAGGAAACTGGCATCATTCTATTTACTTTTATTTTTTAAATAGTTACAGCACACTTTATTTGTCTTTAAAAGCATTATTTTGTTTTGATTTAATTAAATGAATTAAATAAATATTCCCTCTATTCTTTTTCTTGTTGTTATCTTATTTTTTCTATATTATGTATGTATAAATTTTCCAAAATGGGAAAAATGACAATAAAACTGTAGCATAAATAACATTGATATGAGCACAAAAAAAAAGCAGGGAAGGACTTTATTTAATTGAATCTCCCAAACTGAATTTCACTGTCAATGTGGAAAATGTTTGAAAAACAAACATGTAGGAGGGCTACGTACGCGTCTGTGCAAAACACGTACAAGCCATCAGTTGCAGGGGCCAACTGGATTAGGGTCCATCTACGCACTCACACTAGCACCACCTGTGCACTACATGAAGGTACTTTTCATCGCACCCTCGCTGTGTTTTAGGTCCGTCTACTAGAAAACAAAGGCAAAACAGCATTTTCCAGGTGTGGGGAATTTCAAATGATGTCTCATGGTAGAAGCCCGTCCCTGCATGAAATGTGCTGTAATGTTGGTGAAACTCTTTTGTTCAGCAGTCTGCTGAGTATTCCCAGAGAGGAGGGAATTTAATTTTAGCGCAAGTGTGTTTCTTTTTGGAAAAGATGCAATTTCTTGTGAAAAATATCAACTTTAATGGCCAACTCGATGACTTATGAAAATACATAAAAGTGAAAACACATTGTTGGCTCCTCTCTCTGCAGCCTCCCCATGAGGACGGGGGCCAAGCCTCATTTAAAGTGCGGCGCCTGAGCCGTGTCGCTCGGTTCAGAAATGTGGGGCTTTAACCTGGTGGTTTCTTCCTGGAATGAGGCCGCCGCTAATGAGCCCGTTAGGACAAAGGTGAGCTCTAAATGAGCGGAAAGAAAAGTAAACAAGCCAGGTGACAAATTGCAAATAAGCGAACATCAAGTAGCCTAGATGGAGAGTCTGTCCACGAATACAAACTTGCTCACAAGAAAACCAGTGACTGTCAGTGTTGCAAAGAGTTGTTGAGGCTAGACTTTTTGTTTTTGAGACTCTTATAGCATGCAGGTGCTCTTTTCAAAGGCAGCTCTCTCCGCCGGGCACTTCTTGGCCGCTGCTGAATGTCGGGCTCCCAGGGTGTTTGTTTGGGTTCTGTTTTGTATGCTCAGTGTCTATGCCTGCTTGATACCTATTCCTCTTTTCTTCTGTTATTTAAGTGCACATTTTCTCAGAGAACGCCTGCGAGGCTTTCCAAAACATATAACCTGCTCACAAAGAGTGGAGGTCAGTTTTTCCATTCACCAAGAGAAAAAGAAAAGAAGCAACAGGAGACTTAGTCTCAAGTTCACGAGCCTTATATAGTCATGCAGCAGCCCAGAGAGAAATGTACGCTGCAAAGAGCTCAGTGCTATACGTCTATATGTTACTCATTTCATAGCTAATTTTCTGGACACTTGTTTTGCCCTGCAACCTGGTGAGTTTAGATCTCAATTAAAAAAATACGTTTTCACTTTCACACTACATTCAGATGTCTGTGGTTCTGGCTCGCAGTCTTTCATTGTGTGTGTGTCTGTGTGTGTGAAATCATCAGTGTGTCAGATGGAGCCTGTTGTGCCAGGCAGCCGGGCAGCGGCAGTGCCACTCTGTGTGGTCAGGGCACAGTGTGTCCTCTCAGCTGCTGTTTCGAATTCACAACTAACTTGACAGCAGCATCCTCACTCATTCACTGCAGCAGATGGTAGCGAGCTTGCTGTTCGCGTGTGCGCGTGTTTGCCCATTTCTTTTGGAGAGGCAGCTGTGGGAGGCAAGGCTTTGCCCACTGCTGCGTCCAGCTTCATGTGCAGGCAACAAAGAGAGGGAGGGGTGGTGTGGAGGGCACAATTGAAATAAAACTCTGGAGTCTGAAAGATCAGAGAATCTAAAAAAAAAAAAAAGAGAGGATGTTTGCAGCTGAGGCTTGCATAAAATCTCCCATATCACTCTGTATCATCGGAGAGTAATCCTTGAGATTATATCCGTGCATGGTGGACAATGAGCATATTGTTGTGATCTTGTTGCCGTAATCCAGCTCAGCACCATATGCAATAGACAGCGACGCTCTCTAGAGAGCTGCAGTGGTGAATAATACACTGTCCAGTCTTAGCACAGCAGTCCATCTGCCGCCGGCTCTCTGCGTCTGTAAATATCTCCACTAGAAACGACTGAGCAGCATTCATAGAAGCGTGAACATCACTCTGTTTTTAGAGTATATTGTCAATCTGCTTTTGTTCATTTCTGTTCAGGACGCTGCCAAAATGCTGCTGCAAATCAAGCCACACCATGGGACGGCCATTCAAGTCTCCTGTAGTCTAATATGAATGTGATTTCAATTTTGGTCATAACCTCGAGTGTACAGAGAGGAGATAGATTAAAAAAAATGAGGATGGGGTGAGGCCATCTGTTTTGCGGTGGAATCAGAGAGACAGAGGAAGGAATCTGGAGGAGGCGAGCAGGGACGCTGGAAGTCAATCAAAGTGCTGAGAGAAAGTCAGTCTGCATAATGACATCATCAATGCTGCTTGACATTTTTGAATTCATTTGAATGGGCTAATTTACTCATTTATATATAATATTATCTATATCTATTAGTTCTTAACATTTAACACCATTTTTAGGATGCTTTACACTCCAACGGACGGCAGACTTCAACATCAACTGCATGAACACTGCAAGGAGATGATGATGCAGAGAGCAGGACAACACATTAATTAGACATTAGAGTTCACAGTTTAAAATAATGCAGGACAGTGAGTGTATATATGCTGATATACTGAAGCATAGTTACCAACCTGTGAGATAGCCATCACTATGTTTGTCGTGGTTAGCAGAGACCCCAATCAATCACATTTTGATAATTTACAGATGAAAAACAAAGTAAAACCTCAGCCCTGCCACAAATGCCAGTGGACTACACATACTGAACATACCAGTAAAAAGGGGGGAAAACACAAGACGTTTAAAGTTTTATTAACTGGTGGTTTTCATTATGGCTGATTTTTAAGGGGTGCTGCCGCCTCCCCAGCACCGCTTCTTCCTGCGTCCGTGGAGCCGAGGCTCATAAAGAAACAGCAGGCTCAGGCCAAATTGTCAGTCAGTAAGCAGATGAGATGTCATGCTAGCCAGACATGGTAGACAGGCGGGCTGTGTTGCCTGAGGAGGGATCCGACTATTTAATGTGCCTCTGCAACCCAGCTGATTCACCACTACACCATCCAGTCTAATAGGTTTTGTTCTAGTATCACTCCAGGTTTCCTTAATGGAAAAGCCAAACATACTGCTCTAACATTGGGTGACAAGGGCACCTTGGGTTTGCAGATGTTCACGCAGATGACAGATGGCGCCAGCGTAGCTAAGGGAGCAACGGGAACGATGTCTGCGCCAGGCTGGTGCCACATGCAACCCCCCCTCCTCCCTCTTCAATTCTTCCTCTATGCTGCAGAGTCCAACATCCAAATTTCTCCTGAATGAGGGGTGTATTTCTGTGTGTATGTGAGTGAACATATATCTGAATGTGGCTGTGCACATGTAGTGACTCAGCACGCCGCGGTCACGCCTCAAAGGACTGCACGGCAACACAATGTGTGTCCCACGAGTCTGGGGCATCATGTTCCAGGTTAAATTCAGGAGGCAGTTTGGACTTTGTTCCAGCTCTCGTATGTGGAGGTCACAGAAAGCTCCTGAGGCCATATTCACTGCTCACTAAGCCCCACACTTCCTAAGATTCAAGGATTGAAGGAGTTTTATTGTCATTAAACATGTGTAAAAACATGGGATGGAACAAAATTAGTTCCCCTGGTCCCAGTACAAGCCCAATAAGTAAAAGTGTAGAAAAGCAGAACGAGTTTAAAGTGTAAAAACATAAAGGTAGAATAGTACAAATAAGGATAGAATAAGCAACTTAAGTTAAAAAAAAGATAAAATAAATAAATGGAATAAATATGGATAATTGCAATGAAAAATAAAATGTTATGATAATGTGTGTGCAAACAGAAGTTTAAAGTGGCAATTTGCAATTGTGCAATGTTCAGATTGTGCAGAACAAACAAACAACTGCATTCTGTGCAGGTCCTAATGCTACTCTTCTCCTGTCAAGCTCTCCATTCTTGCAAAACACAGTGGCAGATTTACAACTCAAAATTTTAAGTAGTTTAAACAACAACAAAAAGATTTCAGCCACTGATATCATCTGTCGTTAGCTAATTCACTTAATATGTCCACTAGTGGTTAAAAAGTGTAAAAGTGTCTAAATATGCCCTGATTACTACATAACTACATATGACTGAGGCTAAAGCTACAATCAATAATTGAGCATCCCCAGTTGATGAGCAAGTTAGTCTTAACATTGTGAATTTCATAAGTAAAGGTAAAAATCAACAACTAACTTAATTACATTTTTAATGAAGAAAAACATTTTCAGGGCAAGGGTGTGCTGATTTGTTTGTTAAATGTAAATCTGACTGTGTCTGCAGGTGTCAAAACATTAACTCCCTAAATCCATTAAAGAGCAGGACGGGGCCTCTAACATTAGCCTATAGTCTGACAGCAGCTGGTAAACGCCACACGCTGGACATGCGACCTCTGAACTGGCCTTGTGTTAAACAAATGTTGTTCCCAACAAACGAATGTAAAAGCCTGTGCAATGCACAGTCTTGGAAGCAGCATTGGTTATTACTGTTGTTACTATTGTGTGGTTAGAAATGTTAATCTTATATTAGAGTGAATAAACACAATCCTTTCCTTACTCTTTTGTGTATTTTATTTTAAAGAGGCTCAAAAATAAGATATTACCCTCCACACTCTTTGACATATTGCTCTCCCTGTAGCCCTGTGGACGACGCTTCAGTGTGCAGTAAAATCCAAAGCCTGACAGGTCTGCCACTGTGTGCCTAATTATGGTTACTAAAGTATGACTGAACAATCGTTCAGGAAAAGGGGTTCAGCAAATGGCAAACTTGTCCCTAGACCCTGCAGCTTTTGGTAAATCTGGAGGAGCTTTGCTGAGCCAAAAGAATCCCTCTTTCACTCGCTGTGGTGGAAATCTCTAAAGGTGGCTGTGTGCGTGCCAACAAGGAAATGAAACTCCAGCACTGTAAAGTTTCTGTCATATTATACCTCCCGGCTCCATCAGTGGTCACTACTCTGGCAATTTGGCAGCAAGAGAGCATATTCAGTGCTTCTGGCAGGAGATTTCATAGGAACCAATGACATTTTACAACTTTGCCAACTGGAAGTGCAAACAGTAATAGCTGTGTTGACCAAGAGATATCAGTAGCACTTACAGTCCAACTATATCAGTGGAGAAAGCCTAGTGATTAGATCATTTGGTGCCAATGTGCAGAATGAGACATTCAGTGTGGCACTTGGGCGTTTTGTGTCATATGAGAGCAACAATACTGATGCATTAGTATAATGCGGAATAATCTCTCACTTCAGACTCAATTGAGATCTATCACTAAAAAGAGGAATTAGATTTAAGCATCAGCTCTTCACGCAGACAGATTACGAGCCCTGGAACTCCAGGAAGCCGCAGAGAAGAGGAGGATGGCTGTGAACAGGTAGAGCCGATAATTACCTCCATTCATCTTCACTGGACCCCGGCACTGTTTTATGAAGGTGCATCTGAGTGCAGGCCCACGTTTGATGAATCTCCCCTTAAATTAGCAGCCACTGGTGGATCGAGAGCCTCCATCACTCCGTATGCTCCCATTCATCATCTCATTAGGACCCTGGGCTGGGCTGCACAGGCCTGAGGACTCCCAAAGAGAAAGGAGAAGCTATGAGCTCCATCATAACTAAACATTTTGGAGATGTTGTCGTTGTTTACAAATCTGTCAAATCGGGCACATAGGCATTTTTTATACGCCACAATCTGTTCAATTCCCAAGACCGTTTGATCATTTGTAGGAAAAAATCTTAATGTATCATGGGCAGTGAGTGGCACAGTTGTTTACTACCGTGGGAATCCAGAGCCATTACAGACCGGGAACAAATGCCAAATCCTTATGTAAACCCAGAGTGTGTGTACGTTTATAGGAATGTGCTCCTCTTCAGGTGTTTACATGGACGTGAGATATAAAGATTTGTGATGCAAGATAATTTAGTTAAAACGCTACAGCCATTATGTGACAGGAAATGCAGCGAGAGTCCAGAGAGTCCCAGCTTGCCATTTTTACTGCACTCTTTGCTGCAAAGTGAGCAGAAATAAAAGCTCTCTGGTGGTTACGCCGCTCCGCTTCCCTCGTCACTCCATCACCCTTCCGCCCAGGTGGATGAATGTTTCGGAGGGCCGCAGCCACCCCTGCGTTTTTCCACAAACTCTGCGGAGAATGCAGCGGGGGCAGTGAGGCACCCCCCTCAACCCCCACCTCCTCTCCAAACCCCCCGTCGTGCTCCAAACGCATCACTAACTGGATCTCCATGTGGTACATCCATTACCGTAAAATACTCTGCTGCTCCCCGCTGAAAGCTCACCATCCTCCTCTGCCCTCCACTTTTCCTCACACACACATCAGCCCCTCCACCCCACCGCCCAAACTCCACCACCCCAGCCCCCTTCATAAGACCGCTTACGCTGGCAGTTCTGAATTGGGCTAAGTCCAAGTTTAACATTAGTGGGGGGGGGCAGTTGGGGTGTTTAAAAAGCAGCCTGCAGAGAGCTGCAAGAGTGATCACAGCCGCAACTTTAAAAAAATCTGCACATGACTACACTCCTTATTGCTTTGTGATGGGCTTTTTGTAACCACAAATTGAGAAATCAGAGGGCTAATGCCATTCAAACGTGCACCGTTCACATGTTCAGGGAGCTTAAGTTATCTATGGGAAATTTATGTTCATGTTGCCAAGAACAACATTATTTACCTTTGGATTATTCATTTCTGTGTGGTATTTGAGCAGAAAGCTGTAATTTATCACCAGTGCTGTGGGGACTTGTCTTACCAAGGAAGGGTTTTTTTTGTCCTTTTTTCTCTTAGTTTGTGCAGTAAAGCCACAGTCTGATGTCATTACCAGGAAATGGAGATATTTTGAGGCTCAGCTCTCTTTTATTTGGATTTTGTCCTCATCCCTTGTTCTAGGGAAATGCTGACAAATCTAATTCTCTGTGCCAAAATTCTGAGTAAAACCCTGTCATTGTTCAAGGCCAACAAAAGAGTGGTTCATTTAGACTCAATTTATTATGATTTCTTCTTTGTGTCAACAAATAGTAACACTGGCTTGGCAAATTGCTTCATATGAAAGACAACACCAGAGCCTGGCTCTGTGTGTGAGTGAGAGAGAATATTTGGATAAAAAAATCATGATTATTGCTTGATTACATATGACAAATAAGTATTTATCACACAACAGTTCATTAAAAATATGTCCAACACATTTTGGTGCACTTCATTACCAAATCCGCAGAAGGTAAAATCATGATTTCTGCATGGCATCCCTCTTAACTGTCTAAACCCCAGCTGCACAGGGGCACCACTTGTAAAATCATGAACTGTAAAAACAGGATTAAATGGGTGCAGTGAGGCAGAGGTCACTGACATGAAACTAAAGTTCCTGTCCTTTACGCATGAATTTTGCATGTGTTTATAAGAATGTGGAGACTGTTAAAATTTAATAGGATGGCCCACATTGATGGCCACTGATGGTGCTTTTATTTAAGGCAGCTTTAGTTTATTTTCTATTGGGAGAAGGAATGAATTAAATCACATAGAACTACAGAAATGTCAAGGCTGAAACCAGGTTAAGAATAACCAGTATTTTTACAATGTATCTGACATTTCCTCCATTGATGGATTATTAAATTGGCCAACAAAATCTCATATATAGTGAAAAAAGCCTTTTATAAGTTCCAACAATCCAAGATGTTTATGTTTTGTTTTGTTTGGCTGAAAACATACAAAGATATTTGAATTCAAAACTATATAAAGTAGAAAACTGCAACATTTTTGCTCTTAAAACAATCTAAGTAAAATTTAAATGTATTAATCGATTATCAAAATTGATAAACCTAATTTTCTGTTGAACAACTAATCAACTAATTATTGCAAGTCCAGAGTACTATATGTAATGTGCTACTACTAACATTTAAAAAACATGATAAATATTTATATCATCATCAATAAAATTATGCCAATTCAAACACTTTTTAAACTGTGGTGGTGACTTTCTGTTCTGATGTTCGATGGTAATTTATTCCAATTCCTCCGACCACTGATCCTGAAGGAACAGGTACCAATGTTGGTATTAAACCTCAGGAAGTCCACAAATTGGCAACACCAGTCTGGAGTGCAAACGATTCATAAAACCCTGTGAAGGTGTTGTTTTAACAACCACCTCTACCACACTGAGCTATACTTGTAAGACACAATCCTTCAAGATAAACATCTGGTCTGTTGGAATTGTGCTAGTTTTATCCCAACTCAACAACCTCCACTGTGAGATCTGTTTTTACGTACCCAGATGTGGTCTTACATATTTGACCAAAAGAAGGAGGGTAATGTGTTATTTTGTGCTTGTTCCACTGAAAGAATATCAAAAATATCAGATACTCAGTCCCAAAGCTACAACTTATTACATACATTACACTGCTCCGTATGCACTGAATGCATCTGTAAAGACAGATATCAAGAAGTATCAGAGTCATAATTCAGGTGAGCGTGTTCTGTATAACTACCTTGAACATGTATTAATACACCACCCATCCCTCCTACACGTCCTCACTCAGAAATAGACCTGTCATCTTGCCACCATCCCCTTATCGTCTAACTGCTAACAAGCCTATTTTCCTGTGACTGACGTTGATGTGATCCCTAAAGCCCCAGGCTTGGCACCAGTTTGCTCCTAAGCCAAATTAAGCCTCTGTCATGCCCACCCCCACCTCCAGCCTAGTGCTACCCCTGCCATGGGAACCCTAAATCTTTAATGACGACGGAGAGCCCTGCGCGCTCCCACGACACAAAAGCGATGACATCTGTGTCTGTAAGTGCTGCACTCCAGAGCAACCTCATTTGTTCTATCTCCGCTTCTTGAAAAGAAATCAAATATAAAAGTTGAGGCTGCGAAAAGAGGAAGGAGGAGGTGGAGCCAAGGAGGGTAAAACAAAGATCCTCTCTTTCAAAGGAGGTTCATTCCCCTGCCCAGTGGTCCTTAAACGTTCAAAGAAGGTGTTAAAAGAGTCTCAGCTCCCCTTGTTGCTCTGGTGCTCTGACCACCTGCTCACAACTACTTCCAAGTCAACAGGGATGTTAAGTGAAAAACATGCGACCCCCCCCAACACTGAACTCGAAGGTGCCTCTGAATGTGAATAATTTACCAGCTTACAGACATTTATCCATCACTATTTCCCAGTGCAGCTGAACCTAAGGCAAATTATTTCTGATGAAATACTTTAAAAATAAAAATGATGGAGACTTATGTGATGCAGTAAACCACGGGGAGGACGAGCATTTGTTTACCACCTCCAGATCTGAAGCAAACAGCGTGTGATTTGCCCCACATCTCATCACTGTAAAAAGGTAAAAACATTTCAATTCTCCATTCACTGTAATTAGTTCAAGCACCGTCACCCATTTTGCACTGATGGTGTGTTTTATTTTATTTCTGTGTTCATCTAATCCTTCCCCCAAAAGCTCAATAACAACCGACAATTATTTATTATTGATTCATCTGTCTTGTAGGAGGGCACTTCATGAGCTCACTTGAGGGCTAATTGTTGATGATAAAACTCAGAAAATAGTGGAAATCACAGTTCTTCAGACGCCCAAGGGAAGTCTTCAAATAACTTGTTTCTTGGAACAAAGATATTTAATCAGTTTAAAAAAAGAAAAACCCTCATAATGGAGAGGCTGGAAATAATGAATAGCTGGCCAAATAATATAGCTATTCATTACCAATAATTTAGGCAAATCGTTTTCTGTAGATCCTCTTATTGATTAAGATTTCGTTTCAGATTGAGTCCTTTTAGAGGATTTTTAATTTTTTTTAATATTTTTATCAGATGCTGATCTCCAACGACTTGTGTACCTCTGCCTTTCAATAATGAAATGTGCTATATTTCATTATTATACATTTCTGCGTGTCCCAGTTTACATATTAACCGATCGACAATACGTTATAATTTTAGAAAAGCATTTCAAACTCTCCAACCATCACACACACACACACACACCTTTCTCTGCCGCCCGAACAGGCACCGCGGCGGTCACCTCTGTGTGCGGGTCCTCGACGATGAAGAAAGATGGCGGCCTCCATGCTGAGCAGGAGGACAGCGGTGTTATGTAGCACTTTGAAAGGGGTTTCATCCTCTAAAAACGTACTCTGTGCCAACTCTCAGAGCGGGCTCTTATTGCAGACAGCCTCCTACAACTCCAGGCCTCTGAAGCTGAACCTCAAAGAGCCTTTTATTCCCGACAAAGACAGCAGCAAGACGCCGGAGTGGCAGAAGACGGCCCGCTACGACAGGAAGCTGTTCGGCCGCTACGGCTCGGCGTCCGGCGTCGACCCTGCCTCCCTGTGGCCCAGCCATGAGGAGCTGGACAAGATGATAGCGGAGGAAAACGAGTGGCACCCTCCTCTGGAGGTCCTGCTGAAGAACATCGAGGCCAGAGAGAATCAGGAAACCGAAAAAAGGCTTGCGAAGTGAGTGCTGCTGAAGTTATGAGCTAATTATGGGACAGACGAGTTATATGAGGTCAAAGCAGACTCACCTGGTCTGGTCCAGTCCAGGTCTGTGCTGCCACGGCATCACCTCTAATGGATTAGTATTATATCATGTATGGATGCATGGGAGGCTCAAACTGTGATACATGTGAGAGGTTAGAGAAGTCACTCAGCACTGATTTGTGATATTTCAGATTTGTCGGAAGTTTCTTTAAATAATGTTAAAAAGACAGGATATTACAGGAGTAATACAACTCTTTGGTAGTGCACTTCCATATACTTTGGATACTGTAACTACTGTAACTTGTTAGAGAATCACGACTTTCAGGCTCACACAGCCTCCAGAGATGCAGGATCTCATGGTTCCCATAATGCACCTTGAAAGTATCTGTAGTGTAATCAGATTGGTTGTCAGTATACTTTGTAGTTTTGCACTGCCAGTGTGGGTGCATTAGTTGAAGTGTTATGATTGTGTGTAAGGCTGCAGCTCACTATCATTTTCATTATTGCTCAATCTGATGATGATTCTCTTGATTTATTGTTTAACCTCTAATGTGACAGAAAATGGGGGAAAATATGCATCACATTTTCTAAAGCTTTGCTGACAGAATTATTGAAACAGTTAACCAATTAGTTAAATTAATTGAACATTATTTTTCTGTTAGTTTGACTATTTGGACTGTCAAGTTAACATTGACACGTATACATGAGGTTAATACCAGTGTTGATGAATGTGTGCTGTCCACCTTAAATAACCAAACTGATTGTGTATAATTGTCATCTGATGTGTATGCATTAGTTCATGGCAAACCAGTTGTTAAGACTCAGTGTGAACAACTATGCATTGTGCACCACGTTACCATCTGTTACACTAATATTTACTTTTTCATCCCCATCTCAGAGAGAAGCTCATCGCAGCTAACATGGCCAAAATGCCGCAGATGATCGCTGACTGGCGCCGAGAAAAGCGTGAAGCCAAGATCAAGCTAAATGAAGAGAAAGCTCGCCGGGCAAAGTTGCTGGCTGAGGCCAGGGCGCGTTTCGGCTACGCAATAGACCCCCGCAGCAGCAAGTTCAAAGAGATGGTCGCTGAACTAGATAAGGAAGAGAAGAAAAAGAAGAAACTAATGAAACGCAGAATGAAAGAAGAACAGGAGGCAGCTTCTGTCACACCTCCTGCTGCCTCCTCGTAGTCTTGGACTGAGTCATTTCAGACAGAAGTAATTGTTGGGTCTTGGTCTTTACTACCAAAGGTGTGCTGCAGAACACAATGCAGCTGGGACAGTCATTTATAGTCTCCTCAACAACTGTTTAGTTACCTGGTGGCTGCTGTATTGATCTGAATTATTCATGTTCCCGTCTTCTTTAAGAAACTTTATCCAGAGTTGATTAAGCATGTTCATTTTTCATGATCTCTGTATGTATTTAGCTTTCAGTGAAATAAATTAATCTGTGTACAGACTTCACTTTGTCTAAAAAGATTATGACCAAACACACTCATTCATGTGAAGAATTTATTTATGTAAAAATATTTTTAATACATTTATAAGTTTTTGGAAAGTGCACACATGCACTGATCCAGATTTGCCTAAACACTGAATGTGATTCATTCAACAGACCCAGACAGGACAGCAGTGAACAGCTCACCGGGGTTTAGCTGTGGAGTGCAGTGTACATCTCGATTGTAGCCATACAGAATGTGACAACTGCAGTGATGCATCACTCAGGGTGACAGAGTGCCATCTGCTTTCCTTAAGCTAATTAACTATTTTCTAACTTAAGTTTTTTAAAACATCTGCATGAAATATTTTGTGCAGTTGTATCTAAAATACCATGAACATCAACACCATAAAACATTATTTCAAAACAGCACAGTGTGCTGGAGTCAATTATGTAACAATCGTGAAGTTCTTTCAATACAGTAAAATAAAGTAATTACTAGACATTTCATAAAGACAACATTCCTTCCATTTGACATTTGTAGTAGCTTTCGATCAACTGTTGATTAAAATTTAGTGTTCTTTAATTTTTAATGTAAACAATAAAAACATTGTCCATGAAATAAGTATATACACCGTCCCTCAGGTCAAAATGTCAAACATGACACATTTTTGCTGTTGAAGGGAAGGTTAGGTTCTCATGAATCTTCTAAGAAGGGTATACATTTGTCCTGTGATGTGTTCGTGTATACTGTGACATGACAATGCCGGAAAAGGTGTACCTGAACACACTGATACAATACCCAGGAGTCACTCGTTGAAAAATGGATATAGGTTAAAAACTGGGTATGGAGAGAGAAGCAGAGAGTCCAGTGTGAAGACGCTCTCAGATCGTGAAGAAATGCCCTCCTACAGATGAGTGTCCTCGTCTTCACCAGGATCGGCCTTGAGTTTTGCCAGAGCAGCGTGTATCCTGAACTGTGTGCGAGACTCCATCGAGTAATCTTTGTAGTTCTGTCTACAAGTCAAAACAATACAGATTATTCATTCCTTTGCATATTTTCAGCAATTTAGATGTTAACGATGGGCTTTCAGATTTATTGTACATGTGATAGGCTGAGAGCGACCTCTAGTGTTTCTGGAGTGGCTCTACACTGAGCAAGAATGCTGCAAATCACAATCCAGTCCTGTGATAAAGGCTGCTGGTGGAAGACTTGCAGCTTCAGTCAATAGTAGTCTAAAAATATATTTAGCAATAGTTCAGTATTTTGGGAAATAGTCTTCTGTGCTTTCTAGCTGAGTGACAGATGAGATGATTGATATGAAGGCTGAATGAATTAGATTAAAAAATAAGTAAACACTCATGCAAAAATAATCCCTCTCAATCATCACTTATTACAACTAGAAGTAAGTGGCATTGTCTGTATCTGTGCAGGACTGCAGGACTCGCTGAGGAGGAGGAGCCATCTTATTGTATTTACAAAGAGCAGCTGACAAGCCCCACTCATAATACCTTTAAGGTATTAATAAGGTATCATACTGATGTGTCAATGTGTAAATATCATTTTACTTTATTATCTGATTGAGGTTGAGCTAGTTTTAATGACTTTATGTAAAGTAAGCTAGTTTTGGTTCTTGTGGTTCCAAACCTCAGCTGAAGGCTCAAAAGATAAATGTAAGGGTTGGTGAGATGATAAATTAGAGAGGCCAGGAGAGATAATAAAGTTCTGATATGCTGATCTGTTATCAGATTTTTCTCCAGAAGAAACGGTCTCCTTCAGCAGGACTGTGAATAACTCACAGACATCTGAAACATGACAAGAAGTCTCTAGCAGACAGTTTTTCTGAGGGGTTTGTATTGTGTTTTATGTGGTGATCATATGCTTTTACTTTTTAAGATAGATATTGTAGAATGTAACTCTTCAATGTAACAGGAGTAAAAAAAAAAAGTAATTCTAACTTTCGAATAAAAATTGTGCAGTAAAAAGTAGAACTGTTACCTTTGAAATGTAATCAAGTAGAAATAGTAACATAGCAAACAATGAAAACACAACCAAAACATTTGAGGCACTGTAACTTTATACACTTAAAATCCTTACATTTTTTCAAAAATCGACAGTGTGCTTTATAATCCGGTGTGCCTTATGTATGAATTCTGGTCGTGCTTACTGACCTCGAACCGATTTTCTGTGGTACACGGCGCTCAGAAATCAGTCAAAATGTTTTAGTACGACTTTGGTGAGCTACGAAGCTGCACTGCTTGATGGATTGTTGGAGCATTATGGCCACCGTAGTCAGGAGCCTCGCGGAGTGATACGTACTGTGTGTAATGTGCCTTATAGTCCGGTGCGCCTTATATATGAAAAAAGATCGAAAATAGACCATTCATTGACAGTGCACCTTATCAGGTAATTTTTCCCACTGGCATAGTTGTTGGCACTGGACAGGAGGCATCAGAAGAATCATGCACAATTTGTTACCCAGGCTACATAAGCTGCTGGTACAGAGTACTGACCCCTTAACTCTCATTAAAGCATGGTGTCTCTGTATAAAATGCACATATCATGAGAATTAAAACGAGTCACTCTACTGAACCCATGTGGCAGGATTTGTCTGTGTCTCTGATGGTAATGACTGAAGCTGCTATAAGAGGAGTAACTTACTTGGCCTTGTGCAGTATTTTAACAGCCTCGTCCCTTCTGCCTTGGTCTACGTAGAGCAGGCTGAGCTCCACCAGAGAGTTCGGCACCAGGTAGTGGTCAAACCTGATCTTCTTTTCACTGAGCACACAGAGCGGGGAAGTGTCAGGTAACTGGTACATTTCACACATAAGTCGAGTAAGTATTCTCCCATGTGAGGAGGTGGTTATTTTCTTTAAATGTATGAAAGACCAGCATGTTTCTGACAAGACCTACTTTGATATACACATCAATGTCAGTGTGATTTCAAGGTCTTGATTACCATTTAAATATGCACTTTGTAACTTGTGAGAGTTGGGAGGATTTTTTAAATCCCTCAGCAAACATTGCACTGTCAATACAACCAGGAGAACTCTCCTTAAACAATCAATTATTTTAACAGCATCTTCAAATGAAGCTTGAGATTTCAAACCCTTTTTAGGATGATTCTGGTCAATCATTTTTTTCTTATCATGTGAATGGCATTGTGACATTTGAAAGCAGTCTTCTGGTCTTAATTCACCATTATACACAGTGTGTGTTTATCCACGCTGCCACAAACTGCCTCCAGGTGTCTCCATACCGTGCACACACTGATATTTCTGTTTACAGAGGAAAAAGTGGTTTCCTAGAACATGGTGTGTGGAGTTGTGAGCAGTCTGAGCAGGAAATAATCTGCCCGTGCTTGAAATTAATCCGCCTGAGCTCACCTGGAAAACACTTTGTTGAAGCACTCTTCAGCAGCCTGGAGGAGACCCTGGTTCTTCAAACACAGCCCCTTCAGCAGGTGGATCACACAGCGGTCATCCACCGAATACTCATTTTCTGTAGCAGATGGAGGAGCAGATGTCATCAACAGCACAGCTGATGCACGGGCGTGTCATGTGGTCTCATTCTTCACTGTCGACAATAATGTTTTAGGTGAAAAGGTTTTGATCTTGCATGGTCTGGAGGAAAGTTTTATTACCAGGTGACTCCAGCAGGGTGCGCTCCGCCTCCACCAAAGTCTGCATCATGCCCTCAGTCAGCTCTGGACGCTTGCTGATCATACTGAAACCGTTCCACATGTACATCATCTCCTGGAGGGGAACAGGGAATAGTGCTCATCAGGCCTCATGATTCAAGGTTCAAGGATTTATTGTCACTGCACAACAATTCACATCACACAATCACTGTCAATGAAATTCTGAAATCTCTCGCTCCCTATAAAAAAAATGCTCACAAACATTAGCAGCAATAAAAACACTCAAACAAATCAAATAGATTAAAGAATAAAAATATAGAAAAAAACAATAGTACTAAAAAAGCAACAATAGTATCATAGTAACAAGAACACTAAAAGAATAATAAATATAGACCTAAAACAATTAGATTTAAATTAAATAATTAAAATATACATTTTACAACAAGAAGAGATACAAAAATACACACACAAATATCCAACAGAACATATAATAGACGTCGAACATGCTGCTGGTTGTGTGAGTGTTGTTGAGTGTGAAGCTTTACCAGCACTGGCACCGGCAGCCTGACTGGGTGAGCGGCCTTGTAGCGCCTGGCTTTACGGATGGCAAACTTCTCAGTCGGGGGAGACTTCCCCGCTATCTTCTGCTTAAAGGTGGGCACCTTTCTAGAAAAACACAGGAAAATGATGCTGACAAATTTGAAACGATGACATGGGGTGTGAATTACTGAAATGTCTGATAAAGTTGCTTTTCAGTTTGCATTATCCATTTATGGCCATTTATAGCCACGGGGCAGCATAAGTGACACATCTACACCTTAAACAAAACTACAAAAATGTTAGCTAACAGTTGCTTATTTACACACCCAGCAGACATGGGGTATTGTTAGCTTAGCT
The DNA here is from genome assembly GCA_037176925.1 of Amniataba percoides. NCBI lineage: Eukaryota > Metazoa > Chordata > Actinopteri > Centrarchiformes > Terapontidae > Amniataba > Amniataba percoides. The sequence goes on along the minus strand of JBAJHX010000039.1, from coordinate 17,888,927 downwards.
CCACAAAGTCCTGAGGGAAATATCTGCCTCTTTAGCTCCACGGATGAGGTTTGGAGCGGACACTTGATTTTGTGTCTGAAACTGAAATATTCAGATGACACATTTTACCCATCAAGGGAGCAATCCTGACATTACCAGCATAATCATGACATGGACTATAAAGGTTCATGGATTGCTGTGATGAGCATTTATGTATGCAAAACTGAAGAAACTGTCAGTTCCTAGATGAAATGGTGGGAATAGCTCTGTTGCCAGATATGGCCATGACATCAGAGTCTCCTCTATTTAGTAAATATTTGGTTGCCCACTTTGACAGCGAGCTTAGCTGACGTGCACGTGATCTAGTATCTGTGTGAGAACCCACCAGTCACTCCATTTGCGTGTGCAGTATTATTATGTTCATTTGTTTTCATGGAGCTACTGTCCAGTCCATTTCATTTTATGGTATCAGTGCCACTATGTGTGTGCTCATGAACTGTATAAGGAGGTGCAGGGTCTCATCATGTAAGCACAATGTTCTGTGAATTTGATATGTGGACGTTTGAGCAGGACCTCAGACTTCAGGGAGTGGAGGCCAATCGTAATAAATGAGAACTAAGAGTTTTTTTTACAAGGAAATGAAGCTTTTCTTTCACTAAATTAGAAACAGATTATTACTCAAAGAATGTCTCAAAACATGACCGGGGGGGATATTTAAGAATTTCATAACCTCCTCAAGTGTCATGTTTATGTTGTGCAAAACTTAAAGCTTAAAGACACTGGCCACAGATGGTTCAGCCCTGCCTGCTCCTCCCTTTGGCAGATACACTTTTTAATCCTCCAGTTTAACACAAAGTACAGACAATGTTACTCACCTGAGTTTGTCTAAGCGTACACACTGAGAAAGTACCACGAGCCTTAGGACAATAACAGTGTGTTTCTGAGATAAACGGGGGACCACTGCAGTCTGTGTGTGTTTACCTGAAGAGCTCTACCTCGTCCTCCCCAAAAGGCCTGGCCTCGTCTTTAGGCAGCATGCTGAGGTAAGCAGCTTTCATGTAAACATACATGGCCTAACAGAGAGAAACAGAAAGGAATCACTCTTTTCATCACAGCGCACTTTTCTATTCACAAATCATGCAACAAAATCCACTCCAGCCTTCTCCGTCCTGTCCAGCGTCCTCTACCTTGGACCATCGGCTCTCCTGGCTCAGAAGGTCTGCGTAGAAGTACGCCATCTTCCACGCTTGCTTATAGGTGAAGCACCACATCAGCTCCCAGTAGCACATGTGGTGGAACTGCTTCCACGCCTGCTGCGCCTTGCAGCCATCTTCAAAGAGTGCCACGGCCTGATAGGACAGGGACATTACATCTTAAAGCACAATAATATGGATACGTACAACTAATCCCGTGTTTGAGGTATGTAAAGTATCAAATATTAATATTAGCCACTGGCCTTCTGTGGCCCAGGATGCTTAAACATGACATGTATAAAACCCTCATCACATAAGCATTCATGCTACACTCACTCCAAAAAAGGTGAGACGTTTGTGAGAAGAAAACATTCTGTCACAGACATTAAACGAGCATTGTTTGAATAATTCTGATGAAACACACCTCATCAATGTTCCCCTTGATCTCTTCAGTCCTGCCTGCAAAGAAGAGGAATATTGCTCCCTGCACAGAAGAGAAGAAACACAGGTCCTCCAGTCTTGCTCAATATTACACGTCAGGCATGTTAAAGTCGCCACTATCTCCAAGCATATCTGTTGCATTGCAATTACTCTTCGCAGTGTTTAACCAAGACATTTCCATTTTGGTTTGGTACACAGTGTGTCAGAGCTTTGAGTTTGTTCTCTGGGATGGGCAGGCATGTGGGTAGAAGGTGGAGTGGAAACAGGGGTTGCGAACTTACAAGAATGTGAGTCAGGTGGAGTGGCAGGAACGATAGCACAAGGGAGTGTGAGCGCACATAAACTGAAGGAAAGATGGTGTGAGGACTCCGGTGGAAGGTGGAGTGGGTATATCAGGTGAAAATAATCAGGGTGTGGATGATTCTGAGTGTGTGACCGCACATTAGAAAGAAAAGATGTGAGTGGAAGGAGGGACTCGTAAAAAAGAGCTGACACACAGTGAGACGTAATGGCGGTGTAAAAATAGATTAAAAGAACAGTGACGTGACAAGGTCTGTGTGGCAGTCCCAGAAAAAAGCGTGAATGAGGAACTGGCAAGACACAAGGAGGAATCTACTTATTTTCAAGCACTAAAAACATCAACTCACAGAACAACACGTAATAATAACATGAGAAATTTATATTTAGAAATATAATTGACTAACTTTTTTTGCTGACTTACATGTTACAAAGTCATAATTGTGTCATAAAAATGTCAGTGAGAATTTCACATTATTGCGCTTCCATAAAGTTGGGATACTCATGAGAGACACATATAAAAAAAAAAACCAGACAAAACAGAGGCAGCCATTCATTTTTATATTCCCTTGGATAAAGCCAAAAAATGTTGAATCTTACATTTCCCATAATGCAACTCATTAGAACCATAGAACCAAAACTGATCATCATTGATCCCCCAGCTAAATGATCAAATGTAGCTACCAGCTAACACATCACACTCAATAACTCACTGAGCTTTTTTCCGTTTTCTCTGTGCTGGGCTGGTTCGTTCTTGGGATTATCCATCATTTCATTCATCCTTTCCACTCACTACGACAACAGACTCTAATTCACAGTTCATTCAAAATTGATAAATATGCCATCTACCAATTCCTCTTTTGTGGAGCAGACAGAGGTTAATAAAACTGACTGTTGACACAAAGCTAGTGAGCTTCAATAGCTTCCCCTATTTTAGGTCAGCAGTGCCAAAGCGGCTTACTACAGCACAATCTACTTCTCCAGACTTTTGATGAAATCTTTCCATACTGAACGCTGATTGCTGAAAGCTTTTGCCAGCTGCCGCACTGCTCAGTCGCTCACGTTTGAAACTAAGAATATGTTTCTGTGATGACTAGTTTCTCTGAGAATTTGCATTTGAATAGCACACGAAGGTTAAGACTGAGAGTTCACAGTTTTTTCGCAGAAAGCGGCTCGTTCTGTAAACAGATGAACATTACTGTCACTCACCCGTGGGTAGCGGAGTCGGAAGGGTTTCAGCAGCCGTTCAGCTTCAGCCACCTCTCCCTCGCCTGTCCCTGAGAGCACCCAACAGAGATGTGGCACCGTATGAAATGATCAATTCGATAACGTGCCGGATTTCACTGACAGGTTCTTCAACATTCAGAATGATCTGAAGCTTAAGATGAGGATTGGAGGGCATACAGCACTACCTAGTATGAATGTGAGAAAGGTGTAGTAGCAGAGCAGCAGCAGAGCGCACAGCATGGAGCGCAGGTTCATCCCCGTCGCACCATCGCACAGCAGGGACAGGCCATATTCCTACAACAGGACCACACGTGTACAAAACATCCATGGGTGTGTCCGTTCATGTGGGCGAAGTGGATGCATAACGAAGGCAATTTAAATACCACACCTTGTCTCCAGAGAAGCCTGCAAACTCCAAA